>APFE031046717.1:47648-59274 GCA_000404065.3 Pinus taeda | reverse complement strand
TTATGAAGGCTCAAGAAAGAGGTTTTATTTAAGTGAATCCTATGGGCCAAATACCAAATTTGTAAAAGAGGTATGTAAATTAATAAAAATATAAATAAACGAGAGGTATGGTAAACAAATAAAACATTTTTTTATATTTACTCCATAAGTCACCTTATATATACGAACACTAAAAAATGCGTTATATTTAGGTGAAACCTATGGGAAAAATACTATGGGACAAATACCATAGACTAGATTGTTATTAATATCATGCAAAAAAATATTATTAACCCTAATATTAGTATTAATAAAAATAAAAATGGCACATGGTATCGACCCATGGTATTCACCAAAATGGCACATGGTATTGACCCATCGTATTCACCTGGAATGTAGCCTATTTAAATGGGGGAATTAAGGCAGCATAGATCCATCTTTACTCTGGATCTACTAAACCCCAAGAGGTATCAAATATCGTGATATGCAAACTAGCATAGAGTGAAAAAATATTTGATCCCTCTTGCGGCTTGGTGGATCAAAGTAAAAATGGATGTTGTAATTTAATGTATGTTAAACAATTTAGCTTGGTTAAAATAAAAAATAAAATAAAAATCAACTATTAATTTTATTAATTTTTATAAATTACTAATAGAATTTTAAGCTGCCAGTTTTATGATACCCATTGGTAATTACCAAGAATCTTACAAGGATTTTATAAGTTCGCATGCCTCGTGAGAGATTCGCAAAATATATATACATATATAATATTGAATAAAAATCACCTTCCCATTTTTCCCAATATCATAGAGATTCGGCCCATTATTCTATAACTTATAAATTTAGGGGTATTAAATTTCCTTGCTCAGATGTATGGATAATATGATAGTGTGTTAATTTTGAATTGAATTTGAGCCATTTAAGATGATTCATATATTTGATTAATAAGGTGATTTTATGATATCTTCATTATTTTGATAAGAGTTCTCTCTATATTTTTTTAATTGATACGAAATATATGAAATAGAATATAAAATATTTGAATATTGTTAAATTAATCACTTTGAAAAAATTACAATAAATGATATATAATTAAAATTACTTTTTTATCGATAAATTGTATAGTTTTATTATGGAAGAAATATTTAATAATAAATAATATATGTTAAAATTAATTTTGAAAAAAAAATATAAAAAATATATTAACTTTTATAAATAAAAATTGAAAGATGAATTTCTGTTATTGGAGAAAACAATAGATTACATCAAGATGAAAATGTATCCTGTCAATCTTTCATTACTAAAATTTGACTATAACAAGAAGAAAACTCGTTGTATAGAGGGCATGGATAACTGGAAACAAAAAGAGACTACAAAAATCAAAATATAATTGGAGGATTTTCATGGGCTACACTCCTACTATGAGGGATTTGAATCCAAGACTGTAATCTAAATAGTCTCCTTCGAGCCTTTTATGAGTTGTTCTTGTCACAATAGGTATGCCAAGGTGTTGATGTACTCTCTCTAGTCTACGATCCACATTACTTAGGTGGTAGTGAAGGTGCTCCAATGAATCAAGGATATCGTTCTCATGCTCTTGTTTTTCTATTAGCGTATCGTTCTCATGCTCTTGTTTTTCTATTAGCGTATCGTTCTCATGCTCTTGTTTTTCTATTAGCGTATGTCCCAATAATAATTTCATTTTTCAATACAACTTGATGGTTTGCATGTATTGTTTGAATCAACCTTTGGTATGCCAACTATCAGGGATATAATCTTCCCATTCTACTAAAACCTCAATATTAGAGAGAGGGGCTCTACATCTAAAAGTCTTGCCCTTGGCTTAAGAAATTTCTTCCTAAATAGGGCACATGGTTAGCTCCCACTATCATCCAAAGAAGTACATTAGTTGATGATGCATACGAGTGTGCCCGCTTCGATAATGCTCTTGATAGTACGCTGCCCCCATTATAACATGCACCCTTCGAAAATTCATTGGGCTTGAAATCAACTTTTCCGAAACATGGAAAATTTATTAAAGACAACTGACAAATTTTGAACCCTAGAGAGTCGACAATACTAAGTATCTATTGGCCTAAAGACTTGTACTAGACAAGGAAAGATATTGACAGACTATCAAACAAGCCTATCGTATTGAGAGTAATGCACTAAACTTTCCCCACCACTTCCTCCAGCCTATTGGCTTCATCCATAACTTAGAACTACCATTGATTCCCATGGAGAGCCATAATTTCTTTGTGGAGCTAGTGGTCTTGATTCTAAATAGTCAATTGAGACTGAAAACAGCGGATGCAATTATATAACCAAATACTAAGAGCAAAAGAATCAATATGCATGTCCAAATTGAAGAAATGACTCATTAATTCCCTCACAACCCATAACTAGATACACCCCAACCCTACTTTATACCCTTGACCACTAACATTGCCCAGATGGCTAATTCTAGGTATGGGATTACTCACAAAGGAAATGAAATAAATTAACACATTGGGGGAATGGGTGGGACCAACCAAATATTTCTCCCTCTTAATCTCCGAAATATGCCACACCAAGAACTTGAAATGACACTTCATAGAGACTATCTAAATCACCATTTAGAGCCAATCCAACGTAGCCAAATTAAAACAAGCACGAAGAAAATGAATTCTACATTGGAGAAAAACTAGGGGGCTAAAGAATCCACCAAAAATGTCGAGGCATAAGACCCAAACTCAATCCTTCCTTGTATCATGAAACATAAATAACACAACGTTCTTCCTTTGTGCGTGGGTTATATGTGTTGAGGAGCATGTAGTTAGGATAGAGTAAAGTACTAAAACCATAACCAAATGATAGTGTGTTTAATATACCCACATGTTAGTGACTTTGCGATCGATTGGGAGACAAATATGTGCCATTGTTTTGGAGTACCAATTGGGAAAGAGATCAACGATGCCCCATTACATGAAAGAAAACAACCATAGTGTAAAGATAATATATCAGTTGAGGGAAAAACAATACTACTTTGGATGCATCAACATGGCCAACCCCTAGAATACTCTCCCTAGTCATCAACAAAGTGGACGTAACCTCCACAAGTGGCTTCTCTCCATCTGAAATAGTCCAATCAACACTTCTCAGATGCAAATAAATAACCACCCGAGTAACATTATTTCCTCGCCTTCCTTAACACGAATGCATTGTTGTTTATTCTTATTCACGCCTATTCATCTCTACCTTTCCATCATGGTTGTTAACTCTGCAACAATTTCTATAGGTCACAATCACATTCTTCATTAAACTCCACTAGCTCATTGGCGAGGTGGAGCAGTGGCATCCGTACTCCCATCTATATTTTTAACCCCATGTGGAGCTATGTACCCTCTTTAATGAATCTAGTAAGAGATCCCATTGAAATTAACTGCAAATAGAATTTCATGAAACTATGGTTCACGAGATGGTCAGCTATAGCTATTTTAATTTTCCTTATTTGAAAGGAATAAAAGCTAAAATATTAAAATGGAGAGAGAAAAACAATTCCAATCTCTAACTTAATAATACCTTGATGAAATCTATTTTAGAGTTTTCGGAACATATTTATAATGACTTAAGAGTCTCCTTGCACTAAAGGTTTACACAAGCCTTATGAGCATGATCTAGTCCCAGGCAAAGACCAATTAGTTGTACGGTATTATTGGTGTTAATACTAATGGTACCAGAATAGATGAACACAGCTGGCAGACCGTTATGATCCGTTGTGATCTCGAGTTATACCTCCATATCATGTAGTTCTCGAATTTCTTTCGCTGAACCATAGAAATTTAGCTTCAGGAACCGGGGCAGTGGGGTTGCCGATTGACCGGACTAGGCTAAATTGTAGCTTTACCAAAAAACCCTTGAAAACAAGTAGAGAAGTACCGCTTAAATGCCACAACATAATTATATATTGAAATAATTTATATCAACGTATTTGAAATAGCAACGGTCATTTTCCGGCTTTTACGACCCTAATATCAAACTGATAAGTAGATATACAAAACCCTAAATTGTAGGTGTACCAAAAAAAATTAGAGAAGTACTGATTAAATGACACAACATAATTATATTGAAACAATTTATATCAACATATTTGGAATAACACCTGTCATTTTCAGGGTTTTACGACCTCTAACTATCAAACTGACAAGGAGATATAACAAACCCACGTAAGAGAGACGTAAATTGATCGGTCCCGCATTCCCTATGGAAGTGCTTCCCAGCTGTAGCGTATCAAAATTGTGTGTCAATATCTTTTGTTTAAGTCATGATTTTAGTTTGGTGTAGTACAAGACTTTATTATCCCTACATCCCTTTTCATCATTAAAATCTTTAAATTTTTAGACATCAACAGGTGGGATCACTGTTCAAAACTGAACACGTCACGGCCCGTTGAAAGGCCTCTAGCAGGTCGGAGTGTCAAAAAAAAAATGTAAATAATATTCTAAAATGCCCGAAGGCATATAAGAAGTATCGAACTCCCGACTAATTCATTACTCTGAGTCCGGATTTACATTTGGCGGTATTGGCACACAGTGACGTACAGACTTATTGCTGAGATCGCACAGCAGCTCAAGGCGATCCACCGGTGGATGCAAATTAGGTGGAGTTTTGGCTGCGGTAATCATACTATGAAGAGGAGAAATATGAACCATCCTTCGGCTACTAAGTTAGAGCGTGCAGCGCAGGCGACGGTCATGTCGAAGAAGAAGCGTTATGCGCTGGAGCATGGAGGTTTCAACCCTCAAGTTATTCAGGACACAAGATAAGGTTACGGAGAAGCTTTCAGATTTTGTTTCTGTTTCTCTTTGTTTTATAGTTATATAAAATATATATCAGGATTAGCTCTATTCAAATTGAGGAGATAAAAAAAAGCTTGTCTGAGCAGGGCAGAGAGGGTAATGTGTTTTTGACTTCAGTGGAACAACACTGCATTCACTGATTTCTCTTTTTTCTTGTGCGTGTCTATTTTTTTGTGCTGCGGATATTTCCTCCTAGCTCAATGGTTATTTCTGTGTTCTTGCTTTTAATGTGCTTCTGGGTATCGAGTTTAATCTCCTGGAAAAAAATATGGACGACATTCATTAGAGCAAATAAGCCTGTATGTCTACGTATTCACATTTCAGTGTGGTGGATGGATTATTTCTTTCATCCTAATTACATTATGGTAAGTGTTGGAATTTTTGATGGTGAATTCCATAACACAAAACATCCCAGAATAACTCTCTGATATGATGGAATTTTCTGCTAAATTCTTAAACAAATAGACAATTCAAAACTGCTCTATTTCAGCACAAAAAACAGAAAAACAGAACACTGTGTTGCTGTAACTCGTGTTGCAGCAACGCTGCTCGTGGTGTTGCAGCAACGCGATTTGCTGCTCGTGGTGTTGCAGCAACGCGATTTTTTGACGCAAAACTATTTTTGACTTACGGCGTTTCGGCAACACGATTTTGACGCAAGTCACTTTATGGGCGTCAAAATTACTTAGAGATTTACAGAGTAAAATCAAAGTGGTTTTAACACTTGGTATAACAGCAACTCAACATCAGCAAAACAGTAAGCTTGAATTTATAAACTGTAAACAAAACTGATAAAGAAAACTTAGCTGTTACAAAAGAGGAACGCTTCAGTTCCAGAAATCGATTTTCTATCTCAGAAAATCGCAGGTTCAGCACTGGCTGTGCATTTACAGAAGAGACACAAATTGTTCTTCTAACCTACGCTCAAAGTATAAAAACCAGAACTGCTGTTCTAAAACTCGGACAGAAAACAGAACTGCTGTTCAGAAATCTTTTGCACTGTCTGATTCTTGATAAACAGAACTGCTGTGTGTTTACATTTATAGGAAAGATCTTTTCTTGATAAACAGAACTGCTGTGTGTTTACATTTATAGGAAAAATAAAGATCTGAGTTAAACAATAATTTAAACAAAATATCTACTGATCTCTATCTTCGTATTTATTGCAGAAGGCGGTGATGCAAGGCGGTGATGCCTTTTCAGCAAAAATGAGTCGGTGGTTGTCTGCAGGGGATTTAAATCTGAATTTAATGCTCAAAATATCAGTGGACTTTTGCGGCACCGAACAATCTGAAATGGCTGCTGAAGATCAGATTTTGGTTCTGTATTAATTGTTTGCAGTTGGAATTAAATTCCAACAGTAAGCGTCTAAATTTAATTTATTTTGACAATTTTAAATAGAGAAATTATGTAAATAGAGAGTAAAAATATTAATAATATGCATTGTGTGGAAATTCAATCATGGCCTAATATGTAAGTTTGTTCTCGTAGGCATGATGAGATTTTGCCTAATCTATTTTAATAAAATTTATTTGGAATCTTCATAGACAGTAATGGATCTTTATTTTAGAGATACTTGTGTTGTGAGATATACCGACGCGTTTTTTCTTTCTTGTTTTTTATGTTTCCCTGGTTGCATTCTATTGCCATTTTAGTCCTGCTTAGCTGTTTCTTAGAGTAAAAAGGACATTAACTATTGAAGAAATTTATTAATTGCTTACCATTTTCTTAGACGTGTTCTTCAAAATTTGTTATTGGAATGTTTAATAATCACCAGTCTAAAGTTATTTTTATTTCTATTATTTTTCGAATTGAAAGTTAATTTTTTCATTTGACTTATGTCTATTTTACTTTTAAATATTTACGAAATCAAGAACAAAAATATATTTAACTTCACAATCAAATTCATTTAATGTGACTCTTTTATTTTAGTAATAGACGTCAAAACAGAGATTGATATACATTCCACATTATTAGTAATGGATGGATAATGCATGCTTAGATATGTCTTTTCATTTTCAGTGACATTTTTGTTTATTTCAATTCAATAAACTCATATATTTATGTGTAGATGTAGAAGGCTGTGGAAGAAAAATGGTAAAGATGTTGAATTTATACATGAAAAATAATCAAATTAATCTTGAAAAATATTCATTCAAAATATTTCTCAGTTATTTTACACTTTATTTTGAGATTTTTAAAAAAACACTCTCATCTATTTATAAATGAAAAATACTTAATAAAATCTTAAAAAAAATGTCTAACATTATTTTATAAATTTATCCTTTTAAATTACTTTTACTTTTACTTAAACAAACCTAATAATACAATTTTAATAAATCTATTTTTAAATAACTTTTACTTTTACAAATTATCTTAACCTAAACCATATCATAGGTTTCTTCTGCTCTGAACCAAATTCTAAATAGCATTTCCTTATACTTTAATTATGTTTTACATAAAATACCACTTAGAGGATGGCTTCATTAATTTTAGACTGCAACCAACTTTTTTCTTCGTTTCAGTGTTGTATAACAAAATCATACCATCCACGTTAAACACTGGTAAAAGCAAAAATATCTATAAAAATTTTAGAAATTTAATTTAAATTATTTAATAAAAATAAATTTGATTTAAAATAAAATTTAAAAATAATATTTGAAATTTCATTTTTCCTAAGCTTTGCAGAATATAAAATCTGCATCAATATATATCCTTCTCATTGAAATCGAGCTCTTCAAATTTGATCATTGGATGCGATCCGAGTTCGAAATGTTTACACATATTAACTCGGACATTAGTAAATAACCAGTTACTAACGCAGTCCCGATGGTCTCTCACGCAGTAGCCTTGATAAGCTCAGTAATTTGACGCCGGAAGTGGACCGCTTCAAGGTAAATGAATCGTAGGGCAAGAAGAAGCGGCAGAAAAAGCTGAGCCATAAAAACCACCACGCCCTTTTCTGCACACTGCTTGTTGTCAGCCGATGTTTCATCAGTTTTCCGCCCGTTGGACCACAGCAGATGCTTCAGCTTCTCTCCTTCTTCGCTTATGAACCGACTGGGATCGAACTCGTCTGCCCTATCGAATATTTTCGGACACCTTGTGGTAAATGGCTGGTACCCTCAGAGCATCTCACCCTTCTTCACCGCATAGACCTCGTCATGGGATTCGACCAGGAAATTCTCTTTGGCTCTCGCGTACTGCCAAGCCGTAGAGGTTCCAACCTCAGCATTTCGTAAACAACACTGGACCGGGGTTAGAGTTAAGATTGCTTTTACACCAAAACCCATAGTAAACAGATATATTGTTAGTATTAAGCCTATGCCATGAAAAGAGAGTGTAACTGGGAGTGGAACAATCTTCCCTTCAACACAGCCAGATAGCATCCCCTCCAAGTCAGTCAAGTATTTTTCGAACTCGAGAACTTTAGTTCTGATACTACTGGTTAGAATCACTATTGCCTTTACACCAAAACTGACACGTATTAATAAACAGACACATCTTTAGTGTTAAACACATCCACGAAAACACACCAAAATTAACACCCCATTCACAGAAAGCGCAACAACAGGACAACACCATGTTTGCCAGAGCCCTGGTCTTGATGCCCCGTGTTGAACGGCTCCGCTGACGTCTTCATCCAAATCTCTTTGCAGATGGCCGCCAGCGTCGGTTTGACGATACAGTTAAACATAATGGACATTGATTGCACAGCATTCCCACAAATGGATATTAGCAGATTGACGCAGGCCTCTTCTCTGTTTAGTCCGAATTGTTTTTCAGCCAAATCCAGCGCGGAACTCGCATTCGTCCACATCAAATTATAGAGTTTGTCGTAATACCCGGAGACGTCGGAGAACTGCTTGGAAACACAATGATTTTTCAGCCCGTGTAAGAATTCGGGAAAAGCACGGGAGCTCGTAATCTGACCGCCCGTTGCTCTGAGCCACCTTTTAGTAACGTAAGGACCTTGGGTTCCGAGGCTGGCTGGTCCTGGAGCGATAGGGTCTACGCTTGTTATGGAGGGGCACAAAAAATTGAATATCAATTGTTCGATGTGTTAGAAAAATTTAGTGAGTTAAAGAGCTCATAAATAGGTTGCGACAGAGTAGGAAAAGTGAACTGTGAACTTCCGTTGCTACAAGGTAAATTTTAGATTGCTGTGAAAATATCATACAGATAATTAATTAAAACATAAATTTTACACACAGCAAAATAGAGTAAAACAAAGGAGGTTGTCTTAAATTTACTTGTTTATTTGGGAAGGATTAATGTTATAATGTAAGTATCAACACTTTATACTATATGTTAAAATTTAGTAAAAACTCGTTTTCACTTGCCTACCAATATTTCTTCCAAAATTTTCTCCCAACGTTTACAAAGGACTCTTAAGTCCATATTTATATCAACATATAAATTTGACATTAATACATGGGAGATAAAATATTTAATACTCAACATGGATGATTTTACATATTAAATGATTTTCTGAACTTGCAAGTGTTGTGGAGTGTGGGCAACAGTGGCGGAGTAAATGTTTGCCCATATCTATTCAACAAAATTTATTAAATGCATGAACTCCTTTGTTGTGTTGGGGAATGGTCATGGTTTTACTTCTGCTCTAACATTAGTGCTTCTAACATGGCAAGCATAGTGTTTGTCAATCTGTTTAAAGCGATAATTAGGATTATTATTTCCAACACGATGTGGTTGGTGAAACACAACTTCTGGTTACTCGCTAGATCTTTCCCGATCGCAGTGCTCAGCTCGGTGAAAAGCCTAATAAACTTTGGAAAATACCTGTCAACAGCGTTGGAGACTAATTGCAACCACTAGTTCTTAGAATGTTGATGCTTTTCTTTAACGGGTCTAAGTTGATATGGGCATCCTTATGTCGATTGTTGATTCCCTGAATATTCAGGAATCGAACGAACATGGGTGCAGCGAATTTTTTGACCACGCCCATGTCTATTCGATTATCGAATATTTAGGGAACCAACAATCGACTTAAACTCAGGGAGTTCCCATAATTCATGCGTCCACCTGTGTACTCCGGGTTGATCTTGTAATTTCCAAGAACAACAATTTTCTTCTCCACAATCCTCAGATTGAAAAGCGCGGAAAAGCTCTTGCCTTTGAGCAGTACTTCAATCGATTAGCGACAGGA
This sequence comes from Pinus taeda, assembly GCA_000404065.3. NCBI lineage: Eukaryota > Viridiplantae > Streptophyta > Pinopsida > Pinales > Pinaceae > Pinus > Pinus taeda. The sequence goes on along the minus strand of APFE031046717.1, from coordinate 49,287 downwards.
ATACTATGAGGACCATGCTCTTATATTTCTCCACTTGACATTTGAAGAAATTATCAATCCCTCTAAAATATTCGCATCTCTAAAGGTTTTCCTCTATTGTGGGAAAGTTTTAAGTTCTAGAGATCTACTTTACAAGAGCCCCAGATGAGTACACACTTGCCGATTCCATTGCTTGTCCTCAGAAATAAAAATTTTACACACAAAATATATAAGCCTCACACAGTCTTGAAGATTACACTGAATCTGATAAATGATTTTAGCTTTTTCTCTCTAACTACTAATTTAAATAACTAAATTTGACTATGACTTAACTCAACTATGACTTAATTCAACTCTGAGTCTTTAAATTTAGCCCACTAGCCAACAATGGTATAAGTCCTAGCAAAGGTGGACCAACATAATTTACAGGGCATAGAAGGTATTGTGGGCAAGACACTGGCAGCCATCACTGTTCCAAGATTTCCAGGATGTTGAGGAACCTACAAAGTGATGAAATTTAACATGCCGAAATAATTACAATTTCTAATATTTATAGCTAGAGTACTAAACTTTAACAAAAAAGATAGAAAATGTGGCAAAGGGAGCTACACAAGGGAGCTTCAATTATTTGTAAAAAGGGATCTTCATACCTACCTCTTTCCTTTCTTGGTCCCTACCCAAATGTGGTTGGGACTATAATAGTCGAAAATGTCTTATTAGCATCAATCTGGGCTAATCTGTATGGAAAATGTATGGAAAATAACCTAAGTTTTTAGCTGCTGAATTTTTTACCACTTATGAAATTTGTTTTACAGACTTATTTGGCCTCTTCCTGAGACGTGGGGAAGCCGAAACATATGTTATATTGATGTGTTTGCATCACATTTCGAGAGAAGGTAAACTAAAGGTAAACTAATACTAGCATTAGTTGAGTAAATTAAATGCTATGCCACTGATCTTAGAGGCAATATCACTTAGCTAGGTTGGTATGTGCATTTTGACCACTCATCACTAGCTATCTTTACCACCAAAGATTATGGTAAAGTTTATATCACAGCATATCTTCATGTTAACCTAGCTAGTTCAATTGGATCTGATCTTAGCTATGTAGGGAGCATATGCGTCCTTCACCTTTCGAATTTCAGGTAGAAGGAAGAGCCATCCTTCGACTTTCAAGAAGAAGGAATAACCATCCTTCGACTTTCAGGGAGAAAGAAGAGTCATCTTTTGACTTTCATGGAGAAGGAAGAGCCACTTGCCACTCGAACCATCTCGAGGAGAATATGCGTTCATGTAGATGCAAGAGCCAACTCCCACTCGAACCATCTGGGTCATAAAAGACGGTGGAGGTAAGATTTCTATTCTTGAAGCAGAAAACTAATTAGCACCAACTGACCTCTCCCCACCTCAAATTTTGAGATTTTGATGACTATGCTCATCATGGCAGTAAGAACCGTAGTTTTCCTAGAGATTTTCACCCTACACTATCCAGAAAAAGCTTCAAATGGAATTTCAGCATACTTGTCACTTCTGTTGGAACTGCTGCACCATCAAATTTTTGTTGCGTATGTTGGATATGCTCCAATTATAGGAGGATATTGATCGATGAGCTAGGCAAAACTTTGTTCTTACCTTACGCACCAGGGTCTTTATCTCAATA
>APFE031046717.1:21102-32598 GCA_000404065.3 Pinus taeda | reverse complement strand
AAATTATTTTTATATTTTAGATGTTGTTTTAATAAATTCTAATAAAACATTGATAAAAGTAGAAGGTGTAGAACTTAATGTGATAAAATCATTTCATCTCACCATCCATCTTTCCAGGTTTGATTTAAAATAATTTATTTCTCATCGTCCATCTTTCATGAAACAATTTCCATATAACTCTTAGCGTTTATTTGGATATATCTCTTAAAATGTATCAATGTTTTCATTTCCATCCTTCATGAGATAGTTTCCATATAACTCTTAGTGTGTATGTGGATATATCCCTCAAATGTATCAATGCTTTCGTTAGTTTATGATTTTTATTGATTTGATGTAAATAGATAATATTATAATTGTGTAGATAATTTCCACATAACTCTTAGTGTTTAGGTGGATATATTCCTCAAAGGTATCAATGCTTTTTGTTAGTTGTTATTCTATGATTTTATTGATTTGATGTAAATTGATAATATTAAAAATGTAAATGCTTATTGATTATATAACGTTCAAAAGAATGTATATATAAATTTTTTATATAATAAGAGTTAAATTTTTTTATTAATTTTTCAAATCAATGAAAATTATAGATTAAATAGAATATAAAGAGTGAAATAATTATATTATTGAATTCAAAAAATAATTACAAAATAAATATTTAATATAATGTCTTTTTTTTAAAACAATAAATACTAAACATTTAATAATTCTTCTTTGAAAGATGAATCTTCCATTGTAGAGAAAACAATAGATTAACATCAAGATGAAAAATTATCCTCTCATTTTTTCATTACTGAAATTTGACTATAACCAAAAGAAAACTCTTTGTATAGTGACTGTAACCAAAATAAAACTCTTTGTATAGAGGGCATGGATAACTAAAAATCAAAAGAGACTACAAAAATAAAAATATAATTGGAGGTTTATCACGGGTCACACTCCTACTATGAGGGATTTGCATACGAGACTATAATCTAAATAGTTCCTTTGAGCCTTTAGGAGTTGTTCTTGTCACAACGGGTATGCTAAGGTGTTTCTCTACTCTCTCTAGCCTATGATCCTAATTTCTTAGGTGGTCATGAAGGTGCTCTAGTGAACAAAGGATATCATTCTGATGCTCTTATTTGTCCACTAGCGTATGTCCCAATAAGAATTTCATCTTTCAATACAACTTGATGGTTTGCATGTATTTTTTGAATCTACCCTTGATATGCATACTATCAGGGATGCAATATTTCCATTATAATAAGACCTTAGTGTTATATGGGATTTACGATTACAGAAAAAGGTGTCTCCCCTATGTTTGATGGCTAAACTAGAACAACATAGAGACAAGGAATACAATTTTTTCCTTAAAGTAAATAGATGACAATATAAAGCCTACTTGGAATCTGTCAGAAGCTTTGCTCTTTCTTTAGCTTGAATTCTCCAATTCCAGTTTCAATTGCCAAAATTAGAACCTACACAGTCAGATAAAAAAGCCAAGAAACTACGAGATCTATGTAGTATCATCTATATATTGCATTCAATATATCAACATGGTATTGAAATACATGAAATAAAAACATCACATAGGGAAACAAATAATTCTTTGCATTAATATAAATGGAAGGAGTTTGCAACCATAAATAGGTGTTGATCTTGTAGACGAGCTCCTCCAAGGTTAACTTGTCATTTCATTGTCATAATGTGCAGCTCCAATCACCCTAAATGCATGAAATGAAACCTCTCACCATAGAAACATAAGGGTAATATCAATCTCCAAAATGTCCTTCAAGTACCACAAACAACAGCAGAAGAATCTGACCTTCCAAAAGGGACAATGTGAGCCCAAAACAGATTGGTCAAACTAGTCAACGGAGAGAGAAAATCCTACTGTGATTCTCTAGTCAAATAAAAATGTCAACTTTGAAGTGAACTTGGCTAAATTGTTCCAAACACCCTAAAAGTCATGCCAATCAATGCAGCCTTCAAAAATTACAATTTTACCCTCGAGATCAAGTCAAAGCATCGTCAAATAGTCCAAGTCAACGCTGGTCAACAATTCCCTATTCCTACAAAGTTTCGGCCTCCAAAATAGTCTAGAAATTCAACCTCTTGCCACTTGTGTGAAGAAGAGAGAGGTTGTCCTTGAGTTGTATGGACCAATCAAGAGAGGAGAGAGAAGATGATGTGATGTGTTCAGATGATGTCCAAATGAGAGAGAGGTCAGTCCTATTCATAAACTTCGTTAAGGGTGATGAGACACATCCATTGGGCTTCATGAGCCTATATTTGACTGAGGCTGACCTTGAAAATGTTTCCATGAGAAATACTAAATTCAAAATTCCATTTCTACTTGTCAGACTATGATGATATTTATATAAAAATTGGACCTCTTGAAAATAGGAATCTAATGCAATAATCATCTTCATCATATGAGTTGTCCTAAGGTAGAAGTTAGCCCTAGTTCCAAATTTAACACTCGCTTTGAACTAGAGAGAATTATACTTCCCAATCCAACTATCATCATGACATCTTGTCATCGTAAACCATCCCTTCCATAACTACCCTAATCCGGTCTTCTTTTATGGGCTTTGATGAACCATAAAGAAATAATGAAGAATAATTGATCAAGAGTGAGTCATAAGATCATACCACTCTCCACCGACTAATGTCAGTCCTTAATCCCAGATCAAGTTGTTGAATACCATGCATCCTATTTATAGGGAGTAAGATAGTACACGATGTTTCCATCGGTAGTGATATGGTCCGTAACCATCTTTTCCCAACTCATTGGCCAGATGAGAGGTACTTCCAATGATTCCCAAACTCTATGGGGTATGATGTTTGTCAGGACATCAACAAGAGAAGGTGAGCCACTCATCCTTCTCATATGCAATAAGAGAAGGTGAATCAATCATCATATGCATATGTCAATCATAGGGGAAGGTGAACCACTCACCTTAGACACATGCCAACCATAGTTGGGTATCACAGAGGAAGGTGAAACACTAACTCTATATCTAGCGCACCACTAGGGGAAGGTGAACCACTCACCCTATGGTTTCTCATAGATCTAAGAAGCACCCCAAGACTCCAGAATCTTTGAGAGCTTTGTCTCCATCTCATACGGTACCCTCATAGGAGGGTCATTTCACAACTCCAAGTCTCTCTCGGAAGATTAAGAATTTGACCTTCCCCAAAGGCTTCGTCAAAATGTCTATGACCTGCTTATCTATTCTAATGTGTTGGAGCCTTATTGCTCCTTGTCGTACCATATCTCAAATAAAATGATACCTAATATCAATGTGCTTGGAGCAATCATGGAACACAAGATTCTCTTAAAGGCGAATCCCACTCTGGCTGTCGTAGAATATCATGATGGTATCCAACACATGCTCAAATATCTCACTAAAGAGCTTCCTCAACCAAACAAATTCAAAATAGTCCATACTTGTGGTAATGTATTTAGCCTCAATGGTGCTTACTGAAACTAATTTCTATGTCCTACTCATCCAATATATAGAGGCAAACACTAAAGCGAAGAAACACGAAGACGTTCTCTTATGATCCACCACACTATGAGCCCATTTGGCATCTAAATATCCATCTAGCCTCAAATTCCCGACAGTGTATCTCAAACCATAATGGATTGGCCCTAGAGATATCTTAATAGATTCTTTACAGTAATCCAATGAATGTGATGAGGCTTGACCATATATTGACTCAACATATTCACATCGAAGCATATGTCAGGACGAGAGTTGGACAAGAACATTAGGGCTCCCATAACTTGACGATACTTGGTAGAGTCTGCTAATCTAGGCCCAACAACAATTGTCTATAGTTTCTTGAGGCTGAGTTCTATGGGAGTAGTCACGAAGTTGCAATCCACCATCCCATATATCTCACGTACATTCACAATGTATTTTCCTTGAGAAACGAAAATCTCACTTGGATTTTGTGAGACCTCCAGCCCTAGGAAATAATGCATTAGTCCTAGGTCCTTCATCTCGAATTGGAAAGCTAACTCACTCTTGCATTGATGAATGATAGGGTAATCATATGGAAAAAATATATCATCCACATAAAGGACCGAAATGAGAGGTCTGGCCTTTTAAACCTTGAAGCATAGGTTTAGGTCAACATCACTCCTTGTAAATTCTAGCTTCATAAGATAGTTATCGATCCTCTCATACCAAGCCCTAGGGGCTTGCTTCATCCCATAGAGAGGTTTCATCAACTTTCATATATGTGTCTCATGATCTTGAACATCGAACCCATATGGTTGTTCCACGTATACTTCCTCCTTAAGCGAACTATGTAAGAAGGTAGTTTTGACATCCATCTAGTGTAGGTTCCATCCTTACGAAGCAGTAAGGGCTATAATCAAATGAATGGTGGTATATTGGGAAACTGGTGTAAATATTTCATCATAGTCTTCTCCTTCCTTTTGAGAGAAGCCTCGAGCAAAAAATATGGCCTTGAACTTTTCAGCACTCCCATTAGCTCCATGTTTGACCTTGTAGAGCCATTTTGAAGTGACCATAGAATTTTCCTTGGGTCTAGGAACCGCATGCCGTACATCATTTTTCATGATCAATTCACACTCCTCATTCATTACATCCTTCCAAAATTGTTGCTTCACAACCTCTTTGAATGTGCAAGGCTCAAATTGTACAATGGTACTCATGGTAGCTAAGTATCGTTGGTACCTATTTGGCTTCTTTCTTTTAGAAAATTTCCCCCTCGATGCAATATGTTTCTCAGCATCTTCAAGAGTATCTTTGAGTTGCAAAGGTATTTTGCTTGAAGTAGAGCACTCCGTAGGAGGTGGATCAATGAGATCCATTGGAGCTTCCACATCAAGCACCGGTTCATCAAATGAAGGTTCATCCTACTTTTCTACATCAGCATCATCATTGTCCTTCCTAGGGATATGAATATCTCAGATCTTTCTCAGAGAAAAATATTCATTGAAAGTGACATCATGACTTAATTCCACTTCCCTTTGACCAGTCACATAGATTATATATGCCTTTGAAGTTTCATTGTAGCCCATAAACGTTCCTTTCTTCCAAGACGCATCTAGTTTGTTTCTTCTCCCTTTCGACACATGAAAATATATGGGACAACAAAAAATTCTAAAATGAGAAACATCAGGTTTCTTAGTGGTCAAACCTTCCTTGGGTGTCTTGAAGTCCAAAGCTTGATGTGGACATATGTTTTGGACATACACAACAATGTTGGAAGCTTCTCCGCATAACAACTTCTAAAGGACATGATCATGTAGCATAAAATGGGTGGCTTCTATGATAGTACTATTCTTCCTTTCGTCAACACCATTTTGTTCAGGAATATATAAAAAAGTGGTCTCCCTCTTATTTCCAACCTCTCTACAGTAGTCTTTGAATTCATTTGACTCATATTTGGTCCCATTATCGGTCCTGAACATTTTGATATTCTTCCCTGTTTGATTCTCGACCAAGCCTTTGAAAGAGTGGAACCATTTGAATATTTCATCCTTCTTCTTTAAGAAATAGGTCCATGTTTTGTGAGACAAGTCATTAATAAAAATAACATAATACAAATATACACCCAGGGATGTCACCAACAACATACCTGATAGATCATAATCGACCAATTGAAGAATATTGGTGGTTTGAGTTTCACTTGAGTGGAATGGTCCCCTTGTCTATTTTCGAGTCACATCCTTGACAAACACCTTCATGATTTAAGTTGAATTTAGGCATACCCATTACCATATTCCTTACATCAGCTAAGGCTGTGAAATGAAGGTGAGAAAATATCTCGTTCCATAATTCAGATTGAAGAAAAGTATCATAAGTCATTTCTCTCAATGGAAATCCTCCAAAATAATAAAGACCTTCAACCATGAATCCAAGGTTGAATGAATCTCTTAGGTTCCTCTTCCAAAAATGAACCTTCCCATCAATAAATGTCACCTTAAAACCTTTATCTTCCATCGCAAAATTAGAAACCAAGTTCTTTTTTAAATCAGGGACATATAACACTTATTATAAGTGGAAGGTTTGACCTTGATTTAAATGAAGAGTAAAAGTCCCAAATCCTTTGACGAGATAAGTGGAATTACCCCCAAGTATAATCACCATATTTGTATTCTTTTCAACCATGTTCGAGAGGGCCTCCTTGTACCCACTGAAGTACTTTGAGGCACCAGTATCAATCAACCAATGATCCAATGTATCTGGAAGAGAGGTGGTGGCGAGGGTAGAAATAAGATAAAAATATTTTTTCTTTACAATATTAACTTCTTCATACCTAGAGTTTCTTGACTTCTTGGGAGCACAATAATTTCCATTTAGAGTAGCGAGAGAATTCCTCTTGCCCTTGTTATTGTACCTATTGTTCCTTTGATTTCCATTTCCCTTGAAGTTGTTATTTTTGTCATCATCTCTTGGAGTATCATTCCTGTGAGAACACTCTCTAGCGAAGTGGAAAAAACTGTTGCAATTGAAGCATTTTCCTTTTCTTCCTTCTTTGAATCCAAACTTGAACCCCTGTGCTTGATTCCTTGGACCAACATTCTTCCTTCTCTTAGAATGAGTAGAGAAGGAAGTAGGATTGTTTCCATTTGAGGGCTTGTCTCCTTCCATCATCCTTATTTATTCTATGCATTATAGTCGAAATTTTCCGTTAAGCTTGTCCTCGGATTTGAAGAAAGATGTACTCACCATTGGGACTAGTTTAAAGTCCTTGTCTAACAATTTCTCTTAGTGATTTCTTTGCTTCACTCTTTCTTGGGATTTGTCTTAACCTAGGATTTGATACCATGTTAATTTTAGATAAAAATGGTATGTTATATGCTTTAGCACAGTTTACTTCAATGTTCCTTTAGTATCCCAATGAAAATTTCCAATTATATCGACTAGCAACCACATTAACTCAAACACATTGATAGTAAATGAAGATAAAACATAAAAACAAGTGCAGAATACAAGCCAAGATAAGAGGACACAAGATATGGTGGATGCGAAGGAAAAACCCTAATGTGGGGAAACCCTTTGATCAAATATTCTTATTATTCTTCAATAGTTCAACATAGAGAGAGAGAGTATCAATATGAAATTAACTTGCCCGAAAATAGTCTCGTCAAATCAATAGTCAACAAAAATCAACTGTAGCCCTAACCAGAAAGTCAACGGTGGTCAAAGGAGCTTCAAAATGTCCTCCAAGTAGCTTGAATAATAGCAGAAGAATTTTTCCTTCTACGAGGGTCAAATCTAGCCCAAAACAGATTGGTCAAACTAGTCAAAAGAGAGAGAAAGCCCTATTCTATTTCTGTAGTCAAATAATAAAGTCAACTTGGTCAAAATGTCCCAAACACCTTGAAAACTATTCCAATCAATGCGGCCTTCAAAAAACAGAAATTTTCCCTCCAGATAAAAGTCAAAGCATGGTCAAATAGTCCAAGTCAACATTGGTCTATGCTGCCCTGTTCCGTGAAAATTTTGGCCTCCAAAATAATCAAAAAAAATTTCCTCCTGCCACACGTGTGAAGAAGAGAGAGATTTTCCTTGAGTTGTATGAACCAATCAAGAGAGGAGAGAGAAGATGCTGTGATGTGTTGAGATGATGTCCAGATGAGAGAGAGGTCACTCCTATTTATACACTTCATTGAGGGTGAGGATACACATCCATTTGGCTTCATGAGCCTACATTTGATTGAGCCCAACGTTTACAATTTGTCCATGAGAAAGAATAAATTCAAAATTCCATTTTTGTTTGTGAGAATGAGATGATATTTTGATCAAAATTGGACCTCTCGAAAAGAGGAATCCAATGCAATAATCATGTCCATCATATGAGTTTTCCTAAGGTGGAATTTGGCCCTAGTTGTTAATTTTAACAATATCCCTATCAAGTTGATGATGAAAGTGCATCTACATCAAATGAGAGCAGTGGAGAAGTCAATGAACATAGTTAGAGGAAGAAGATGCCTATGACAGAGTGCCTAAAAGACGAAAGAATATTTGACACTAGATTTGTAGAACACACTATGGGGAAAGAGTATCTAGAATACTTGGTGAAGTGGAAAGGTCACCAGTTGAAGATTCTACATGGATGACTATTTCAACTCTACAAAAAGCAGGTTATTTTATCGAAGAACTTATGAGTAGGTGCTCATAAAATTTTATTTCATGGGAAGCTTGATGCAGGTGCATAGATGGAGCACAAACTCGCTGAAGATTGGACAAACTTGCCAATATGATGAGATGGTCACATGGAAATGCTCAGGGAAAAATAAATCTTTGGTAAAAAATTGTAAATATTTAATTGAGGAGTTTTGATTTCTTTTAATTGGAGACATTTTATGTTTTAAATATGATTTAGATTCCTTTTTGTAGAGAAGGCGAAATGATTCATATCTTGTGACTCTTGGTTGTCCCATGTTGGTTTTCATTTTAAAAAGAACGAGTACCTTGAATAAAAAGGGAGAGGGACGAGATGAAACGGCTCGTGCTTCTCTGTGAAATTGCAGTCCTATTATTGCATTTCCTTGTACTTTCCTTTTGTGTGGATAGGGAAGTGTTGTTTTTTGTGTGAGTGACATAGTCGAATGACCAATGGGAATGTAAGTTGATATGGGTTTGATTTGAATCTAAATCTAGTGTTTGAAGCAATTCGTTGTCTTCTTATGACTTGTGGTTATTCATAATTTTATTCCTATGCATTGTTTATCTTTGGAAGTCTGTACTTATTCCATACAATTACATTAATAATATGAGCATTGAAGCTTTAATCATTGTTCTTGTTCATACATTTATTTTATTTCTTTTTAAATGGTCACACAACCTATAGAGGAATGTGCCACGATGTTCACGAGTGGGAACAATGAGGTAGCTTAGCATTGAAATAGGGCACCACTATTTTGAATGCTCTCACATCCTTTTGATTGGAATTCTGACTATTAGCTTTGAGAGAGTGTGTAATCCTTTATGAGGAAAGGTGAGTGGGATGATTCCCTAAGTTGGAAGATGATTCAAGATTGTGGAGAGTCAATTTTGTAGAGATCTCAGTCCTTACACCTTTCTAAAATTTGAAAAACAAAGTTTTAAAGAGTGCTACGAAATTATTTCGTAGCACCTACATGTTATTTTTAGCACTATTTTACTTTCCTTCACTATAACATTTGCGACACAAATTTTAGTTCCTCAAAAACATGGAATTATTAAAATATAAATTTAAAATGACATTAAAATAAATTACATCTTGATCCTCCTATGTTTAGTTTGTTGTTATTTATGTTCTTGTAATAATATAAATGTAGAGAGGAGTACTTTGAAAGCATTCCGTGATGTACATGATCATATCCCAATATTTTCATCTTCGATTCCACACAAATATGATAAAAATAACACATTCTCTTTTTAACCACTTGAGGCATTCCTTGGATGACAACCATGGAGCTATGATAGAAAATCTTGTGTATTTTAGTGAATTTTTAGGCAACAATGATACATTTTAGTGAATTAGTAGTGGTAAAAACCAAGTTGGAACATTATGTCATATTGACCCAGTGTCTCTCATTCTCCAATGACAATTGGGTTCCAATGTATACAAGATTAGGTTACCATAACAATAAATTTTGTTTAAATTATTGTCATCATAACATTATTGATTAATATTTCAATATTTTCTATCAAATTCTTCTCCTAGGTCATCTTCCTGTTCTTATTCCTAGTTTTATACCTAATCATTTAGACAAAACTTATTACATTATATTAATGCAATCACACCATTTATACATTGATACTCACATGTAATAAGAGTTCCTTCAAATATTTTTAAGTCATATCTAGAGAAAAACTTGAATATCTAGGGTAAAACTTGAGTTCCTTCAAATATGTATGAAAATACGGAGGAAAAACATAGATTCATCGTACTATAAATGCCGAGTAAAAACTTAAATTCATCGTACAAATAGTGATTTTGACAAAACACTTATATGAAAACTTGTAAATACTAGTACTTTGCCCAAATCATGAACTCGTTACTTACAGAAAGATAATGAGCTCAATCAGAACACTGATCAATAACTTCAAAGTAGAAATCGTAGGAAAATTTGAATAAGGGGTTTTGAGACTAGACCAACTTAAAGACTTAACATTTAATGAGAGTTATATATTTGAATAAAAAGTTTCGACCAACTTAACCACCAATCTTTAACATTACAAATACCTTCAAAGTAGAAATCGCAAGGAAATTTGAATAAGGGGTTTTGAGACTCAAACAACTTAAAAATGTAACGTATGATGAGAGTCATATATTTGAATAAGGTTTTGACCAACTTAACTACTAATCTTTAACATTACGAAAAATGTGAATGTTGAAATGGATTTCAATTATTATGAAGCTATTTTTAATAAAATTTGAACCTTTGTTGAGTGGTAGGTGTTTTAGTTGGTCCACAAATTAATTCGAAGAAAATTGAACTTATAAAAAGCCCATTCTTGGTGGTGGCTAGGGTCTTGACCTAGCTTACTGATTGCTTTCCAACAAAATTTGAAGCGGCTATCTTGGATGGTCCATATATGGGTTTTAAAGAAAAATTGTAAATGGTTTAATTTTACAGTTATAAAAAATGTGAAGGACAAGAAACAGTTTTAGCGTTGTATTTTTTTTGGTTTATTTAGAATAAAAACACATAATTTTAAATATTTAGGCTAATAAGCCTTCCTTTAAAACAGATTTTATTTAATGAATGATAAACAAAGTAATACGTTAATTTTAATTATGAAGTTTTATTTAAAATAAAAACATTTATGAAAGTTGGAAATGGTTTTAATTTTTTTTTATTTAATTAATTAAAACATCAACCTTAATTATGGAGCCTTATTCCAAAAGGAAATATTTCGTGAATGTTGGAAATTGTTTTAATTTTTTTTATTATTTCTTCATTTAACTAAATCAGATAAAACATTATTCCAATTATGAAGCTTTTCTATAAGACGAAACATTGGGTAAGTGTTGGAAGTGGTTTTGATTTATTTTTTACTCATTTAACTTGGAGTGGGGAGCACCATTGCTCAGGCAAACATTTGGTGGATGTTGGAAATGTTTTTTTTGTTTTTTATTTAACTTGAATGAAGAGTAACATTGTTTATAGAGGTTGGGAATGGGTTTTATTGTTTTTTTTTTTTTTTGTTTTTATTTAAGTTGAAGGAAGAGTAATGGTATTAGGCAAACATTTGGCGGATGTTGGAAATGGTTTCTTTGTTTGTTTTTTAAAGTTGGGATGAAATTATGAGAAATCAATATTTTGTGAATTATATATTATTGGTAGTGATTAGGGGCCTTACCCCAATGTAAACATTTTTTGGATGGTAAAATAGGTAAATAATCAGTGACTATTTAGCTTGAAATAATTTCAATTTGTTTTAATTGTACAATCCTGTAAAATAAATGGTGGGTAAATGTTGATAGAAATAAATATATCATAAGCATCAAAATAATAAAAAAATATTTCAATTA
>APFE031046717.1:2635-13322 GCA_000404065.3 Pinus taeda | reverse complement strand
AATAACTGAGAAACAAGATAATTCTAAACCAAATATTTGTATAGAAACTTGACTTTACTAATAGAATATCATTATTAATATTTCCAGTAAATTTCATCATGAAAATAATTAAAATAACATAGAAACAAGATAATTCTAAACAAAATATTTGTATAACTTGACAATACTAATATAATATCATTATCGCAAGCAGAAATCGTAGAAGGAAAATTTTAATACGAGGTTTTCACCTAGTCAGTGACTTAATTGTAATGATATGAAAAAGTGAACGGTGGAAATTACTTTAATATATTATTAAGCTTTATTTTCAATAAATTTTTAGCTTTATAGAAAGGCCATGTTGATGGTACGGTTAGGTCTTAATTTGTTATTAAATTAATGGTCCAGTATAGTGGGATGTGTAAATTTGTTTTATTTTTTTGTATTTTTTAAAATAAGAATTAAGATTAAGATTTATATTTTAGAAAATGTTGGTTATAATTATAAAATAATATAAATAAGAGGTTAAAAGAAATATTAAAAATTAAAAATAATGTAAATAGAAAAAAGTGTACAGTAAAATTAAGAAAATAAAAAGAATTAAAATTAAAATTTATATTTTTTAAAAAAAATGTGGTTCTAATAAAAAAAATATAAAGTAAATTTAGAAGTTTAAAAATTATTAAATTAAAAATTAATTGTAAATAGAAAATAAGTAAGTTATAATTAAGAAATAATGTAAGAAAATTAGAAATAGAAAATTGTGAAAATAACAATGTTTTCAATACTTATACTTTTAAAGTATTTTAAAAACAAGAAATTTAAATAAACTATTTGAAGATCTATGTTAATAATTTATATTAAATATCAGCCTCATAATATATATATGGAAAAAAATTAAGTTTTTATAGTTAAAACTTTTATTTGGTTTTATATATAGTTTATATGCATTCAAAAGCACAATTTAAATAATGAAAAATAACACATTGTATTTTGCACTTAAAGGAATTTGATCCTATAGAAAAGATATGTAGTTTTTAACAAATTTGATCATATAGAAAAGATATGTTCGATGGGTATGGTTGACAAATTGTTTTGGAATTGATCGAGGTGGTTACAAACATGCTTAGAATTCAACAATGGTTATGGAAAAGCTCAAAAATAAAAGTCATCATACTGAAGTGAAACTAGGACCAGATTGTAATTCTCCTTGCCTTGATTCCAACTACTTTAATGGCACCTCAATTGGAGTCGGTATGACCATTTCATGACCATAAAAAAATTTCAAGTCCATTTTATGACCATCACAAATTTGCAAGCCTTAAGTAGATATAAGACCCCCTTAACCCATGTGGCTATGAAAAGACCAATAAAACTTCAACACATAGCTTGCCAAATCCTCCACAAGTACACAAAAATATATGTATTAAAAAAAAACCGAATTGATAAAAAAATATTAAAAAAATAAAAATCCCATCCATCATAATACCTCTTAGACAAGTACTTCTTCCTTAAGAGTCTTTCCAAATCATGCCAACTCTTCACCTCTACCTTGATGCCTCTAACCCGCTTAACACCTTCCCACCATATATATCATTTTCCTTTGAGACTAAATATTTCTATATTCGCTTTCATTTTCTCTCAATAATCATGTAATCTGAGGAACTTCTTCATCCTAAGAAGGCATGCTTCTACATCATCTAATTTCTTCACATCCCCATCAAAATTAGGAGGCTTTTATTTCTTGAATTCCTCTGGAAAATACTTCTACTAACTCCTCCTATAGGGATTATGGCGGTGATGGTGATGATGTCTCTTGGAATCGTAACTAGAAAAAGTCCATGAGTGCTAGCCCACCTATTAGGTGTATCCAAATATTTTCCACCTCTGATTGTATCATCTTTGTCCAACCTATGTCATGTTTGAAACCTGTTACCATATGCCCCATTAGTCTTTTCCTCCTATCCATGACCGATCCTTAGTTATCCCTGTTTCAACAAATGTAAAAGGCTCTAAAGAATCACTACATTAATTTATGCTTGCTTTTCTTAAGCTCTTGCAAGCCTTTCCTATGCCTTAATCAGCCTATTATTATTTGCCTTGAATCTCTAATGCGTGCCTTCAAAATTCTTAGTGTATCTATGAGAGTAGGAGAATACTCTTCTACTTGTTGCCCACTTGAAATTTCCCATTCCATATAATTCACATCAAGCCTATAAAGGGAGTCATGTGAACTATAGTCCACCATTCTTCTCTTCATCTCTGATATTCTCTCTCCTACAACATGTCATATAAGATAAACCAAATAGAGATATAATCAAAATCATACCTCATTGTAATTTTTGTGTAGGTTATCTCGTCTTTACAATCAATCCAGATTATCACAATCAATATATATATATCTCTATATATATATATATATATATAATATATATATATATATATATATATATATAGAGAGAGAGAGAGAGAGAGAGAGAGAGAGATCAACATTATACATGATACCACACAATTGCAATAATGACCAGATGCATGATAACCATAACCATCAAAATGCATGTCTACTTGACACATGTGCACTTAACATGCATGCATAACACTATGCATTTATCCCTTCTAGTCCAAGTGTTTGAACTTTGAAGCTTTGATAGCACCCTACAATATCACACATCACCTAAAGAGAACAAAAACTGCTCTTATACCACCCTGTAATGCCTCCTCCCACATATAGCCACTTTTATAAGTTGTCTAGGGTAAACATGAGCTGAGTGATATTGTGACATGAACCAACCTCCATGTTCCAGTTATAGAAGTGGGGCCTCCATACCGGAACAAATAAATGACATCCCTCAAAGCCTATAGACCACTTAGAAGCCCGACAGCCACCACAGGTGCTCAATCCCTAACTTGAAACTCTTTTTCACTAGGTTTGCTCACCAACCACACTCATAACACTTTATGCATGCAATTGGGAGGCTATAAATTCACCACAATCTTGTCTACATGCATTTATGACCTAAAATCCGTAGTTTTGTTCACATGGTCATGAGATCTAAGCCACTTTTTTTAGGCTAGCCTCCAAAATACTGCCCAAAACTACCTATATCTTTCCATAATCATGACAATGATGATAACAATGCTAAATCACCAAGTCTTAAGAAAGATCTTCACCGATACATGCCTAATGCAATATATACATTTCGTTAAATAGATAGTAAACATGGAAGCTACAGGTCATGAATGCATATCTGATCATAAACTTCTTAACTTCATCTAAAAATCACTAAGAAGGCTCAATGTCTTCTCAACCTAGTTGCGACAACACTTTTTAGTCCATTCATCCATAAAACATCCAATAACTTACAAAATCATGAATAAGAACCATAACTAGAGCACATAATAGAACCATGCATATAACCAACTTATAACCAAAACAAAAACCATGAAAAATCAACCATAATATCACCATAATAACCAATACAAGTGCTCATAAATCACAATAGGAAAATAGCTCTTATTAACATATGAAAATGCCAAGAAAGTAAGGGACTCTTGTATACCACCTAGCCATACATTGGATGAACCAAAATTTCTCTTTCGACCAATCGCCCTCATGCCATATTCCAAGCATGAATGTGGGATCATGAGGGTTAAACCAAAACAAAACAAATTGGGTCTTCTAGAGGCCAAATCACCTCAACCCTCAACCACAATGATCCCACCAATACGGTCCATAAGTCACTAACATCAACTAGATTGGTCTCTTCCCAAGTTGTACACAACTCCAAGGACAACTAAATCAACCCATGGTCTCCAAGGAACCCAAGTTGTTACAGTGCTCCCGAGATCTACCATATCTACCCACAACCTCCAAGGAACCCAAACAATTCTAAAGCTCCAGAGAATTTGTCCCAACACATAGCCATATGGAACTTGAGAATCAATTAGAAAAACAATTGGATACACCATGAATATCCAAGAAATGGGAAGTGAAGGATGAAACGAGTGTCAGTCTAGGAAAATCTCCATGCCAATGGAAAAAATGACAAAGGAGCCACATGCATATACAATGCATCCAAAAACCAGCAAGGAAATCACACATGAAACCTATTACCTACAAAGTATCCCCGCGGTATATGTTAGTCCATCCTTCTCTTCCGCTGCACACCAATTCCTTGCTTGTCCTTTGCTTGGTTTCTCTAATTCCAAGTGAATGCTAGAGTTATCAAAGAATGCTCTTAGTGTGAAAGAGTGTATGAGAGAATGAATGAGAGCTCAAATCAAAGTATAAAAATCCTAACTATTCTTTCTCTAATCCCTTTTTATTATTGATGTCTCATTTTTATTTCATTTTCCTTCATTTCCTTTGATTTCCCTTGCATTCAAATTGGTAGCTCTTCACCTTCCTTTTCTCCTTTTTTCTTTTTTTCACAATTAAATGCCCATTATTTCCTCTTTCCCATTGCCAATTCCTTTGCCAATTTTCATAGCCATTAATAAGCCACAAGTGATGACCACTATAATGCTTTCCCACCATTCATCTTGGAATACATGTCCCATGACCTTGGTTGATTTTTTGACTTTTTACATGGAAATATAACCCAAAGTTATTACAAGAGGTCTCACCACAACATCACAACTTGTCTTGTGTTTACATTAGCCCAAAAGGAGACGTGAAACCTTAGGAGGAGGCACAGAGAGGAAAAGAGAAAATTTATGCTCAAACTTTATGTTGGAAGAAGGATGAGTTTTCTCTGGAAGTAAGTTAAGTTTTTGTGTTGTGTGTGTGCCCTAGAAGGGGTAATTTTCAAGCTGATTTTAGGAGTAGTAGCCATTGAATTTTTTCTATGATTTGTGTCCTAATCAAGTTCTATGTAGGATAGGAAAAATTGCTAAAATTTTATGAAAATATCTACATTATCTTCTCTGTAGAGGAGAGGAAGGTTGAGTCCTTGGAAGTGGAATAATAAGCTTCATTCTATATTTTTGTGGAGGGTTTCAAGACTTTAAGTGTTTACTAGTGCTTTTTGGTAAGTTTGAGCACCAAAAGATCTCAAAATTAGCCCCATGTTTGGCACACATTCAATGAGTTATCTCGAGGTGGAGAGAAGGCAGTGGGATGTGTTGGAGGGTCGATATATTAAATTAAGTTGGCTTTTAAGTATTTTTAAAGTTTGTCATCAAAGGAGTGAATGACAAATATTTGTAGGGTTGATTGTACAATAATCTTGATGGAAAAATTTCACTATGATTAAGATATATTTTAAGGGATAATTTTATAGTGACTTGGAAGAAATAATTCACTGTGAGAAGAAGAGTTGATCTTAGGCATGATATATGCGAGGTATTTGAAGGAACAAGTACATTGTGAGTATCTGGTGGATAGGGGATTATAAAGATGTATTTCTTATGTGGATGAAGGACGCAAAGGACCTTCTAGGAGTCAAGGAAAAGTGGACTGAAATGAATCTTGTGTAAAGACATCTTCATTATGTAAGTTAAATTTTATTCTTCTTCTTTTGTGAAGATTGAGGGTTAAAAGAAGTTGATCACAAGCCCTAGTTGTCTTGTATCAAGGCTTTATAAGGGCCATGATCCCTAGTATGGGAGCCACACATTTTTTATATTGAAGGGATAATAAAAACAAGTTTTGAGTCAAATATTTGTTTTGTGTACTTTGTTGATTTATTATTGTTACATTTCCTATGTGAAAAGTGCTTGGAGTTATGTATTTCAATGTTTTTATGATCATGATTAGACATAGACATGATATAAGATAGTATGAAAAATCAACATGACTATCATGAAAAATTCAAGAGAGAGTTAATTGCCTTGTTGTTGATGGACTAACAACATGGCCAAGTTGGTTACTAGTCTAAGATATGATGATAGGTTGGATGGGTTGTTGTAACAATGCCACCCCACATTTAATTTCTTTTACAAGCCGTCTGGGTAAATTTGAAGCGAAGCACCACTATGACATGACGTGACCTCCAAATTCTAGTTAAGGAAGTGGCACCTATAAATTTAAACCTTTCTCACCTTCATCAATGGCTACAGACCATCCATGACCTAAAAAGCCACTATAGGCGCCCAATCACTGAGATGGATAACTTTTTCACTGACATGGGCCCACAACCAAATGCATGAAAAGGAAAGGGTGTGGTTATAGGCTTGCAACCACATTCACAACACAGCCTACTTGCGGTTATAGACTAAAATCTCCAGTTCAAAGTGTTCAGTCCCGAGATCCGAGCCACTTTTCCAATCCAACCTCTAGACCACTACCCAGAACTACTTGTAATGTCTTAGAATAATAAATGACATTATGACAAAGATATTCATATAAAAATTGAACAAGAACTTGTCCTAACCAGGCCTAACCATGATAGTCATGTCGTCAAACATATGGTTAACATGTGAGTTACAAGTCATGAATGCATATCTTATCTTAAGAGTCAAAAACTCATCTAAGAATCACAAATATGGTCTAATTCCCTCTCATAATAGCTACAATAATAGTTCTTAGCCCATGGATTCATCAACCATTAAATATTTATAGAATCATGAACAAGAGCCATATTTAGAGTTAATTGTGAAATCATGTAATAACCAACATCTAACAAGATTAGGAACCACGAAAAATCTTCCATAACATCGTCATAAAGGCAAGTACATGTTCTCATTAATAATATAGAGAAAATATATCTTAAACACATAGGAAAAGCAAACCAAGTTAGGGGCTTCCATCTACCACCCAACCATAGATTGGGTTGAATCAAATAATTCTTTCAGCTAATCACCCTTGTGCCATATTCCAAACATGAATGTGGAATCTCATGGGATAAACCAATACATAAACAAACAGGGATTCCCAGAGATTAAACCACCTCCACCCTCAAGTTACCACAATCTTTCCAAAACAGGACAACGGATCACAAGGCCAAAACAAACTTGGATGCCTCAGAATTTGTTCACCATTACCTTGAAGAATTTATCTGTCTCTACCCACCTCTTAAGGGCTTTCGAGAGATTAAACCACCTCCATCCCCAACCTGGGAATTTTCCTGAGACCACCTCACCATATTCCAAAACCTTCCAGCAATCCAAAGCTCAACTAGAAATGAATTCCATCACACCATGGCTATCTAGGAAATGGAAAGGCGAGGGCGAAACCACTATAAAACTAGGAAAAACCCATGTGAATGACAACAAAAGAACTAAATAAATAAATTCGTCTACCATGCATTCACACTTTAGCTAGGAAATCACACATGCAACCTGTTACCTACAAAATTTTCCTACTAAAGTTATTGATCCAACCTTCTCCTTGCATTTGGTTACTTGTCATTTTACTTCCTTTTATTTCTTGTCCAAGATCTTATTCTCTTCACTATGCTACACCTTCTCCAAAGATGGGAAAAATATATCAACTATTTCTCAGGTGCCTTTTTATCATTGATGTCTCTATTTTCTTGATTTTCCTTCATTTTTCCTCAATTTCCCTCTAATGAAAAGTTGTGTCTCTTCACCTTTCTTTTCTCCTATTTTCCTTTATTTTCATAAATAAATGCCAATCAATGCTTCTTTTCCTTTTTCAATGCCATTTCCAATTTCCTTAGCCATTAATAAATTGAAAATTACACCCACTAAGATGTTTTCCACACCATTCAGCTTAGAATACATGTCCCATGACCTTGGTCTTATATTTTTTAAATGGAAAATCAACCAAATGATTTTACAGTTATCCAACTATAGTCCTTGGAAGGAAAGGATTGGGCTACTCTTGTTGGTGAATAAGATATGGTAGTTTGCTGACAAGGAGATGCAAATCCCAATAGATCCTAACGAATTGGAGGTATATGAAAAGTTGGATGTGAAGGATAATATAATCATACTAGATGATGTTTAGGATCACCTGATACCTCAACTAACAGGGAATAATACTACACGTGATATGTGGAAGGCTCTTTAATATGTATTCGAGAATAGGAACAAGAACTAGATTTTCGTATTGAGAGATAAGCTTAAGAACACCAAGATGTTGGATAGCGAAGGTGTGGCTCCATACCTAATGAGTATTTATCATGTTCATGATGAGATAGATACCATTGGAGATAAAATTCTAGATTCTGAGTTAGTGAGGACTACTTTGAAGGGATTCAACATGGAATGTAAGCCATTTCTCATAGGCATGGATGCTCGATATAAGTTTCCATATTGGAAAAAACTATGGGATGACTTCATCAAAGGGGAAATACAGTACAAGGATGTTCATAAGAAGAAGTCTAATGGAGAGAACATGTCTCTTGTAAGAAAGATGAAGGGAAAAATGAAAGAGGACTTGAGTAAGGTAAAATGTTACAGATGTGGTGAGGAGGTCACTATGCAAGTAAGGTTCTGCATCAGAAGAAGGGAGATACTGATAATAAGAAGGAAATAGCAATGCTTGCTACATCTTCAGCTTAGTTGGATGACTTCGCAAGAAGGTTTACGAAAGACTTTTCTCTGGTTTCTGATTTCTCCAAGGGAACTATTGATGAGGGTGCATGATTGAATGATAACAAAGTGTTGAAGCATATGACAGGTTTGTGGGAAGTTTTTGAGACTCTAACTGAATGTGACTCGAAATTGCATGTGGAAGTTGGTGATAAAAGAAAAAATACTATCATAGGGGTTAGCGATGGTTCCTTTTAGGATGGAATTAGGTGGGCTTCTATGATTTCAACATGTACTATGGGTAGCAAAGCTCAAGTGTAGCATGTTGTTTGTCTCAATGATCAAGGAAAATGGGTTTGAGGAGAAATTTTGGGATGGGAAGGTGATACTCAATCCTAGAGACTATAACTCTATTAGAGAATCCATTAGATCTATGGAGAGGTATATATAGAATGATGGGAAAATATATAGATCAAGGGAAGATGTCGGTTCAGAGATTGAGGAAGAGTAAAATTTAAGAGGGAGTTTACAACATTAGAGAAGTTATATACAACCCAAGAAGAGCACATGGTTAATAAGGAGTAAGGATACTTCTATATATTTTAAGAGGGAACCATGTAATAGCTTGAAAACCTATCATGCGAAGAAGAAGAAAGAGGCTTCTATTGGTAGGGACACTTATGAGGAATGTGTTGTGCAAAATTTAGGGTATGTTGCAGTGATGGATGCCAAAGATTGGGATTGTGTAATTGGAGAGTTACTTATGAGGAATGGAATTTCCCCCCTCCCTAAGAGGGAGCATTAAAAAGTGCAGCTTGAGAGGTACTCCCACAAGCCTTTCGGTACTAGGTTTGGGTGGCTTTGACACACAAAATTGAATCTTTGTGGGAAAAGTACCCAAGCTAGTGGGATTTAGACAGTGTTGCAGGCGAAAGCCCCAAAGATAATATTTGTTTATTATAATTTTTGTAAGAAGGAACCTTTGATGGCAAAAATGGGAGCCTAAGGAAACCTTATAAAAGTATAAATACAAGATAATTAAGGAAAGCTCTCACCAGAACATTGCAACTTGTACTATGTTTAAATTAGCCGAAGAGAAGATGTAGAATATCAAGATGAGGTGAAGGGAGGAAAGGAACAGTTTAATGGTCTAATTTTATGTTGGAATATGACCGAGTCTTATTATGAAATAAGGTTGAGTTTCCGTGTTGTATATGTTCCTTAGAAAGGCTTCTATTCAGGGTGAATTTAGGAGTAGCAACCATAGAAATTTGTATATGATACATGGCCTGATAGAGGTCTATCCAAGCCAAGAAAAAGTGTTGAAATTGTGTGGAAAGATCTACATTATGTTTTGTGTAGAGAAGAGGAAGGTCGAGCCCTTGGAAGAGGCCTAATAAGATTTGATTTAGTTTTTTGTGGAGGGCCACAAGACCTCAAGTGTTTTCTAATGTTATGTGTCAAGGTCGATCTCTAGAAGAGGCTAAAATTAGCCTCAAGTTTGACCCATTTGAAGTGAGTTAAATTTAGGAAAACAAAATGTAGTGGGCCAAGTTATAGGGTTGATGTAATGAAAAAAATAAGTTGTTGAGGTTCATTTTGAAAGTCTATCATCAAAGGAGTAAAAGGATAGCTAGTTAGAGGGTTGATTGCATAGTCATCTTGATGGAAAATGTTGACTGTGTGTAAGATTTGATTTAAGGGTTGATTGTAGAGTGACTTGGAAGTGATAATTCATTATAAGGTGTAGAGGTAATCTTGGTCACTGGAGATGATATATACAAGGAATTTGAAGGATCAATTACATTGTGATTAGTTGGTGGTCATGGAGGTATAAGGAGGTATTTGTTTATGGTCAAAGGAGGAAAAGGACTTGCCACGTGTAAAGCCAAAGTGGACCAAAAGGATTCTTGTGCGAGGATGTCCTTAGCAAGTGAGTTAATTTTCGTTCTTATTCTTTTTGGCAAATTGAGGGTGAAAATAAGTTGACATCAAGTCAAAGTTGTCTTGTATTAGGGATTTGTAAGGACCATCATCCCTGGTATAGGGACCCTATGTTTTTTCGTTGAAGGAATAATAAAGGCAATTTTTTGGTCAAATATTTGTCTTATGTACTTTATTGATTCAATGTTATTATGTTTCTTCTACAGAGAGTGTTTGAAGTTTGTGTATTGTAGTGTCTTTATGATCATTAGACCTGCTGTTAAATACTAGGAAATATGAACACCCTCTTCACACTTGGTAGATCCAGAATTACTATGGATCTCCA
>APFE031046713.1:4442-38462 GCA_000404065.3 Pinus taeda | reverse complement strand
TTTTCTTTTTGTGAGAAATAATACTCAAGTTTCTTAAAATATAATAGTCTATCCCGCACATTAAGCTGTGGTCAATGTCTCGCAGGCGCTTGATGTCCCTAATGGCTTCTACTATCCTCAACAAAGGAATGGCGATCAGAGTTAGAATTTGACGAGAAAAATACCCGTCATAAGGCATTTTGGTCGTTAAATATGTTTGAAAATTATACATCACCGTTTTCCCTGACGTGTCTTGAAACTCGCAGAACAGTTTTTTACGTTTTATTTTTTCTTAAAATATTATTAATTTTGTATATGAAGCCTTCGATATGGGTTGCGCATATCAGTGAATATATATACTCATATTAATATATAAGATCGACTTTCTGAAATTTTCCAACAACAACTCCTTCAAGTTCAAGCTCAAGCTCAGGTTCCGGCTCTAACACGGTCCAATGCTTTGACTTTCCCATCTAACTCTACAATCTAGTTGATGACATCGACCATAATGCATTTAATTCCATCACCTTCTACTGGAGGAGTTCAAATTCAGCAGTAGCGCCATGGTTTTTGAAATGAAATGAAAACCATGGAGGGCTTGCAGCGTTGGAAATTGAAAAATGCCACCATTCAGAATGTTTATTATTGATTCGGCTACTAGCAATCCAACTGACTCATTTAAAGATAACCCCAATCCACTACTCAACCAAATGCATTCTTGGATTCCAATGTTTGATATCGGCGAGGAGAGTGTCAGACACGCAGATCGTGAGGATCAACATCCTCCAGATTCAAAGGCATTATGCAAGTATTCAAAGGTGAAGGTAGGAGCTCAAAATGTGATTATATGAGCTTTGAGATGAGTTCAGTAGGTGGTCCAATCTTGTTACTAGTTTGGGGATGGCAGAAGAGACACAGGAGCATTACTCCTGGTTTTGGAAGGGAGATAGATAACAACAGATTGCACAATAGACTAGGGTTTAGGGTTTAGTGTTGGATATTAGAATGGATGAAACGACAATGCATAACATTTTGGGTCAAAGGTGAGGACTAGCTCGTACTACCATAAAAGTTCCCGACTAGCTCATACAACAAGAAATTCAGTTTAGGTTTGCACACTTTAATGAGACCCGAAAATCAATTTAGGTTTCCAGGTGTAGCTAATCTTTAAGCCACTTGTGCAATTCTCTAGTATTTTTTGAATTCGATATCTATTTGTTGAGAAAGTGTTTAGTAACAAAATTTATCATTATAAGAAATATTTATAGTAAATTGTGTTACAGTCAAATATTAAATTTGAATGAACTTAAATAGTAATATGTTTTTATTATTTGAACCAAACACAACTCTATATATATATGTGTTTAGAGTGTAAATATAAATCGTTAAAATTGATTAGCTAATTAAGTTAAAAACACCAATGAAAACTTATATAACATTGAAATGCGAATGAACTTAAATAGTAATATGTTTTTATTATTTGAACCAAACACAACTATATATGTGTTTAGAGTTTAGAGTGTAAATATAAATAGTTAAAATTGATTAGCTAATTAAGTTAAAAACACCAATGAAAACTTATATAACATTGAAATGCCATTGCCATTTTTATAAAGACTATTGGCACCACTTTTTTCATAGTTTCCAATAAAGAGAAATCATGTTGTCCATTGAAGTATGGTTTCTAGTTTGGTGATACTTGCATTAGTGAGTTAATCAATCAATTGTATGGTATATTGATTGGTCAACTAATTCTTATGTCACTTTTGAGTCCATAGCTAGCTTAGTCAATAAGTTAGGCATCTTAAGGTGAAGATAATAAGAAAGTAAGTGTAATAAGGTTTTTCTAGCTTTAGGGAAAAGGTCTTTACCATTGCAGACTATCAATCTCATCTACTACTATTGTGTCTATTGTTTCATAGGAAAAAGGTCTTTACCATTATAGACCATCAATCTCTGCGGCTATTGCTTCTATTGCTTCTATTGCTTCTATCGTCTCATACCACTATGCCAAGTCAAGAAAGCCATAGAGATGAGTTCATGTTTTTGTCTATTTTTATAGCTTTAAGTTTTACTTTAGTTATCTATTCCTACTTTCTTGAGGCTTTTTGTTATGAAACTCAATTGGAATTAACTAAATGTTGTTGGAGCCAAATTATGCCTCTGTGTGGTTCCTTTCTTCTCCTATTCTAAGGTTGTAATTAATTTTTTAGGATAGAGTCTAAAGACTAGTCATTCTTTGCATTGTTGCTTCAACTCTTTGTGTTGGTTTCCCATTCATCATTTTTGGCTCTCAAAATATATTTCAGTACAATAAACCAAGGAAGAAAAACACAATAGATTGTAAATAATTAAATTTATATTGTTTTCATTTTAGAAAGAAAAGCAAATTTTTTATATATTATAACAAATAACATATCATTATTTCAAGTTTGTGTGGGTTTTGTTTTTCTTTGAAACGAAGTTATTTAATTTTGATGAACCAACTATTAATTTCAAGGATGGACTATTTTTTTTAATGTTCAATTACCTTTAAGATCTAAGTAGTTTAGGGCATTAATATTTCGGAATGATTTGTTGGAGATGGTCAAATTGGGACAACGTTTCAATGATAAATATTCAAGTGCAATTAGATTTCCAAAATAAATGGGAAGCATTTGCAAACTGGAAGCATTTATATTTCTTTGAGATTTATTAGATTTCCAAGTGCATCAGTAAGCAAAATCATTTGTAAACAGTTTCTGAACTTTCAATATTTCAAGAAGTATTTTTAAGAAGTCTAGATGACATAGTTCTTGAAGGAAAACTTTTGAATAGAACATTGCTTATGTCAATATGTACTAAGTCCTTTATCTGTACTAAGTCCTTCATCTGCATTATGGCATGGGAACCCCTAAAAGGGGAGTGGAGAAGTCTATGATGATTTTTAGTGAGAAAATGAAGTGTAATAACAAAGGAAAGAAAATTAAACATACTTGATAATCTATAAAATTATTAAGGGAGTTGTTTGGAAAACTATGTTGAGTGCTTATTAGATAATTTCATTGTTATTGGGATTTTTGAATTTAAAACAATTTGTAGGTTGCTGGAAAGTGATTATTTGGAGAAGCTAATTTTGTTACTCAATTTTTTCTTATTTGTGATGGGTTAATTTTTAAACAAACATCCATTTTGGGAAAAGAAAGGAAATAGTAAACGAAATTATTTCTGGATAAGAATAATAATACTGAAATAGTAAAAAAATTGTAATGACCGGATAATAATAGTTCTTATATCTCTCTGGAGTGGTTGTTACTTCTCAACTCTTTTGTCTTCCATGGGCATGAAGTGTTGCGGGGATTGCCCTGGCATCCGGAGGAAGTCTGCATGAGATGGTTGTAACCTATCACAGGGTATCTCTCGAACGTTAGCCCGTCATTTAGATATCCATTTCCCGTCTGCACACCTTGGTTTACTTGGGTTTTAGATATGTTGCATGAGCTTAGCATGTTGTCTCTCTGTCGATATACATCTCTTATCTGCAAAACCATAACATTCTTCTTGACATCTCATCCAGTAAATGAACGAGTAAGCAACAATCCGATCGAAAAATTATTAGTTAAAAGACAAAGCAGCATAACTAAATGCGAAAGTAAAGGGAAATAGCAAAAGCCTAATAAAAGAAATGTTACGATTAGATTGTAAAAAAAAATTGTCCGTCATATTTGATCCACTGTATCAAAGGATGTTTTTTTGCATTTCAAATCAACTAGCAGAAGCATCGTGGGCTGCATAGGGGTGCCTGAAAATCTATTGCCAGAAACCGCGTGCGAGTATGGAAGGCATCGTTTGTGCTTTCTTCCGTGTAACAAGTAAGTTAATTGCAGTAGTGCTAAATAAACGATTTTGAGGAGAGAGATTTGGTTTTGATAAGTTGGAGGCAGGGGGGATTTTTTTTTGGTAAATTTTTATTAAATGTTAGAAGATTTTTAGTGCTCAATTTTTTTGATAATATTAACATTTATTTCTTTAGCAAGAAAATATAAATTACATTTTCTACTGCCAATTTTAATTTTTTTCTCAAATTCCAATCATTTTTAACCATCCAAACAATATCCTTCACCTCATTATCCTTCTTCATTTTAAATTATTCTATATGGATTCGATAACACCAATTTCATGGGCTGAAAAGAAATTAAATATTTTTTTAAATGTATAAGCATTTAATATCAAAAATGATATAAAAATGTTAATATACCTATTTCCAACAGGATACAAAAAAACTGAATGTAAATTAATTTGATATTTAATAAAAAAATAAATTATGGAAAATAATGTAAATCTAAATGAATTAGAACTTAAAAACTAATCAATGATAGTAAGATTTAATATTTATAAATTAATTTGATAATTAATAAGTTACTTATACATTATAAAAATATTACAAATATACCAGTGAATAAATAAATAAATGAGTTGAAAAATAATAATAAAGAAAAGAAAGAATGAAAAATAAAGAGTTATTATTGTTATGTTTGGGCACAATTATACATTTAAGCACTATTTTAAGGTGTCTCACGACTCCAGCATAAACCCTCATGAGAATAATTAAAAACTTCTCACTTTTCATCGTTAAGTCCAACCTCTTTTGGCCTAGAGGTCCTAATTCTAGATCTAATAAGTAGTATCTAGATAGTAATCTAAAAGTTATTAACTTGTTATGTTTGATTTAAGATATAATAAATTTGTGAGATCAATTGATTGATTGATTACAATAGCTAATGTACTCAATCCACCAATTTATTTTCCCAAAATGAGATCAATTAGTGAGATCAAAGAGCTATTACTTTACTTGCAATTATGTAACTAGTTTCCATTCTTAGAATTTCTCTTTCTATACTAAGAATATTAAGCAAACAAGCTTGGTGTTTTTATCTTTCCACGAAACCATATATTATCTCTTTGAATGGATTCCAAATTTTCCTAAGTCAATTGATCTTTCTTAGTCAAATTCCTACCTACTTAGGATGTTTACTTCTTAAACAAGTCATTGCCACTTTCTTGGGCACATTGGCATTAATTGCAAAGTAGGATATATACATGGACATAGGGTGGTTGTTCACATACCCATAGGCCATACATAGCTAAACACTCTCTCTCTTTGTCACATGTTGTATCCTTGTTGTGGTTTTAGTTGTTGACTCATTTAATTAAGGATTGAACAATGAATTAATTCTAATAAAATAATCTAACCTATGTGTATAACTTTTGTAATTTTTCGTTTTGAAAGACATGGTCTAATTCCATCTATCCTACCATTACTTGGTCTCATAATTACACCTAGGCCTTGTTAGTGGCATGATCCACTTAAAGGAACTGGATACTATTAGAGTGATCCCATATCTTACATCCAATGAATTAATCTCTCACAAACTTTTATATTTCCCATTTTCATATTCTTTATTACATAGATTTTCATCTCTTTAGGATGGAACATAAAAGTTGTTCATTATTCAAATAATGAGTGTGAGATTGCTAAATTTATTTAACACAACTTAGTCTCATTAATCAAATTTTAAACCAAAGTTAGAGGAACTTAGTCTCTTAGACCCTAGTCTAATTAATGTTATATATAATATAAACCATTAGAGATTCAATAAGCATGCTCATATCTCCAATACATTTGTGAATACTTGGTTTATATACTTAATGGAGTTATGTTCATATAGTATTGCAGTGTGTGTCATTCAATCGGCATTAAAGTGACTAGGCATGGTAAACACAAAGGAAAACAAGCCTTGAAGTCAAGAAGCACAATTTTTTGGTGTATAATTGCGTAGTGTTTAATAACAAAGACACTCATTTTATTTGCCGAGGATCAAGAAGAAAGAAACAAGAAATTCATAAACCAAATTACTAGTACATTTCTAGTTGATTGTTATGTGTTGGCTACGTAGAGTGTATAGGCTTGTTTTCATAACAAATCGAAATTTCATTGGTCAAAGAAGCCACAAAGATCCATTATAAAATAAAAGTACTTGATATCATACAACTTAAATAGAGACAAACACTCCTGAAGTGACATTCATACCTAGCCACTACCTTTTTGAAGTAGGCTATACAAAGTTTTTAGTAAGAACAAAGTATTGACTTTTATTAGTCCAATTGTTTGGCTAGAAGTTTGGCGTGTGCAAAGTTACACCCAATAATAGGCCATTATGAAGACAAATTTATCTATGTAATACTGATAATAGAGATCAAAACATTATTTCCACATAATATCAGTGTTGATGAAGTGAGTGGGTTGTGTAAGTCCCTCATTTACAAATCATAAGACATTATAGTAGTTGAATCTTAGACCATGAAACAACTTCTAGAATGTTATATGAATGGGTGAAGAAAATAGAGAGGGGTTGGAATATCCATGAGCCATTAAGGCTCATCTTCACGAAGTGAACCAATACTTGAAGAAATAGGTCTAGATGATGAATGAGAAGATGGAAAAGATGGAGAAAATCGATACCTATATCATACTATGGTAATTTATAACGAAATAATTTGTGGAATTCCAAGACTCCCTTACCATGGCCCGTGGGGGCTTCACTCAGTGAACTTGTGACATAGTGCATGCATTCACGGCATACTAAACAATACCATTAATTTTAATACATATTGGAAAATACCTCTAAAAATCACATTATTTAACCCCCTACCAATATGAACCCAATACACCTTCCCAATTTAAAAAACCCCTAATTTCACTACATATTATAGGTATCCATTTTTTCATTAACATTTTTTAGACCCGTTTATATATTTTCGCTAACATTGAGGTCAATTTGTTATATCTGCCAATATAAAAATCCTTCACCTGCTATTATATACTCAATATATTATATCATTTTTTCCTCAATATATACCCCCCAATATGAATGCACGTGGTATGGTATTTCTACCCTAGCAAAGCCTCTATTCCATGGTCATAGCAGATTGGGACAAGCACAAAGTTCAACTTGTATGCATAGGAGAAAAGGTCATTTAGTTGAATAGATGAGAAGAAGATAGGCTCACTCGAATGAACACTCAACCACAACAAGAGTTAGAAGAGAAGGAAGAAGCATTGGTGAAGCTGCAAGTTGTTTTCCAAGAGAAGCAAGAACGAAAACCACTTTCCATTTCCATTGTTGAGGCCAACATTGTGACTAAGACAACTCTAGTAAGCAAATCTTCCTAATATTTTCTTAAAAACATTTTCGTGAATTTGGAAAGCATACTAAGGGCATCAACTCACAGCTATTAAGACAGACGGGGCATGATAGATAAGGACAAGAAAGAGTATCGAAGGCATCCTAATCACCATTGTAGCTTAATAAAGGCTTAAGCATGAAGGCCTAGGTTGGTAGAAATGAAAAAGACACAAACAACATAATTGCATTTGTGAAGGTAAAGGGCATGTAAGATTGGCCTCTTGATTAGAATGAAGAAAAATAATAAATGAAGAAGGAAATTGGAAGCCCAATATCACCTCATCCTTCTTATTGAAAATTGAAAAAGGGTAGATATGAAGAAAGTGTGAGGGCACATGCGACTTTATCACTTAGAGAAAGTGGCATGTCATTAGTTGAGTAAAGAGAGAGAAGAAGGAAAAGGGGTTTGCATCATACAAGGAATCCCTTTTTTGTCACTATTGCAAGAAGAGAGACCATAAATCTACTTGTTGTTGGTACTTAGAGGCATGCTCATTCTATGTGAAGGAAGGACATTAAACAACATCTTGTTGTGAGAAACAAGCCACGTTCCATAAGCTAGATTACTTTTAGAGGAGGAATGACAATAAGACTTCCCAAATCCAACAATGAACTCAAAGGCACATAAGAGAGGATGAGTATGTTAGACAATCCATGTTGCAATATCAAGGACTTTTTCCACCACCACAAGATGAGTGTTCATTGAGAAGTGACATGTTGGTGACTCCATCAAGAGTTCACCTAGAGAATTGCACAACCAATATATTCATGTAGAAAGTGAAGCATAATAGAGATAAATACCTCATTTCATCTCCATCGAGAAGAAGATGTCCAAAAAGTGATAGAAGCACAAGTCTATATCACCATCAAAGAGCATAGTAGGCTTATGCCAAAAACCAATGTAGCCTCATTCCAGTTGCTACCTATAGTCTCTCAAAGAAACATCTTCTTGGAGATGTGCTAGATACTAGTGCACATAGGTCTATGTCCTTGGGGTGTTCTTGATAACTCCATAATATGCTTGTAAGCATGTGTAGGAACTAGAGGGTTGTTTCCATCCCTGGAAGAAATTGATCCTAACAAGAGAATGCATACCACACTTCCTCTGTGGAATTGCTACATAATGGACCTGTTGTAGACATACTAATTGAGAAGATTAGCTTTCAACTTGGTTTCATTGATTTCCAAGAAGGATTACATATAAAAAAAAAAAAATGGAAATAATTGATGATTGTATAGTTTTGAGTTCAAGATTACAACTCGAAGCTAAGAGTCACTAAAAGAAAATCTACTAGATAAACTAACATTGGTAGTAGTAATGGTTTTGTATTGTTTTCTACTTTTATAGATATACCTATGAGAATTTTAGTCTCAAATCCCGATTATTGATAACAAACCCTCCACCTTCCCCTGGACAGGAAAAACGATTGAGGTAATGAGATCCAACACTTATAACATTCATCTTTCTCCCTTTCTTCACTGCATTTGAAACTTCTTGGAAGAGTTCATCCTCAACCTTAGGGAAAACAACCTTTGCAACCTTGTAGGTAGTTTCACCCTCCCAGATCCCATGATAGCTTGTGAAATGGTAGCCCTTGGAAACAAATTGAACACGTGGTGGAGAGCATGCAACTGAGAAAATATAGGCCTACAATAAAAATATAAGAATGAATTCCCACCTATCATTCACCTTCATGAGTTGTGCCATTGATTGACTCAAAAATATGGGGTTTCATGAACTCTGAACCTCAATTATACAACTCCAGTTGTGCTTTGAAATTCTTCACCACAACAATTTTGACAACGCGGGTTTGTCAAGACCTACCAATTTTCCATGGACTATGCGAGGACCCACCACATAATTTCTCATAATAGTTTATAAGGGTAAAACTATAACATTTAGTGTAGACCAAGATTGCACTGATGTTATGGTTTCTTTTTCCCCAAGTGGAATCTTATACTAGTTTATTTTATTCCCATGGAAACTATCGTAATTTATGGCACATACTCATTATTATAAAATTTTGGATGTGGAGAATGCAATTATATATATATATAATATATATATATATATATATATATATATATATATATATAATATATATATATATTTATAATATATATATAATATATATATGTGGTTTGTATGTAGTGTGTGTGTGTGTTTTTATTCTAGAACAAAAAATCACTTATTTTGGAAGAAAAATAAGTTTTTTTATTAATAAAAAGATCCCAGTATGTATAGACAAAAAAATTCCATATATTCTTCCAAATTCATAAAAGGTTTTTAGATACAATATGTCAACAAAACAAGGATCCAACATGAATATATAATTAACCTACAACCTATCCTCCAGACCATTTTCAACAATGAGAAACAAAAAGTAGATTTGTAACATATTCAAAATTGTGGAACTAGAAAGTGACATAAACCATTATTCCAATAAGCTGAGCATGAAAAGAAAATATGCCTCTAGAAAATACTAGGAGCTTATAGTGAAATTTCACCCTCATCGACTTGTTTGTTTCCATCACAAAGTTTGTAATATAGTGAGCCTAGAGCAACCAATAATCCCTCTTTTGATAGCTCGTCAGCTACAAAATTTAATTCCCTATATATGTGCTTGAAGGAGACATTTTCAAATTCTCTATCCTCTCCAACCAATTTATCAAATTTGGAATCAAGAGAGAAACCCTCCATTTGATTACCTTTATATTGGCTCTTGTGTAGCCAAATATAGCTAATTTCTCCAACCAACATTGCTTTGTTAAGTACAACAACCCCCAAAGTGCTATGAGCTCAACTATGATGTTTGTGCCTTTCCCCCCATCCTAGAAAAGAAAAAATGCTTCTGAGATTTTTTACAGACCTGATGAACTCAACAATGAAACATATATTTTATTGAGTGCAATCATAAAGTATTTATACAAGCAAATAAAATTACCATATCTTAACTGTTGGTGGTTCTCCTAACTGTAATAAGAAAACTACCTAAATTATCAATTCTAATCTACTAATGTTACAATATATCTTGACAGATTAGTTAATATTCCCCCCTTAATCTAAAAGGACATCTAACATGTCGAGTAACATTCTGAAAATTTCAAAATTTTCTCGTCCTAGTGCTTTGGTGAATATATCTGCTATCTGTTATGAAGTAGGAAAATGTGTCAGATGAATTACTTTAGCCTCTACGTAATGTCGAATCAAGTGATACTTGGTGTTAATATGCTTGCTTCGATCATGAAAATTTGGATTCTTAGCCAACTAAATTGTAGAAGAATTATCGACAAATAAAGGAGTTGAATCTTTTTGCTTCTCCTGCAAGTCTTCAAGTATCCTACGAAGCCAAATGATTTCTTTTGTGGCTTGAGTTGTTGCAACATATTTGGCTTCGATGGTAGAATAAATAGGTACATATTTCTTGCATGACCTCCAACTAATGGTTGTTGATCCAGGATTCATCAAATAACTAGAAGTAGAGACCCCATTCTCCTTATCACCATCAAGTTCAGAATCTGAATATCCAGTGAGATGGAAATATGCAACTTTGGAGTATTTGATGCCAACAGAATGAGTTCCCTTCAAGTATTTCAACACTCTTTTTGTTGCATTCTAATAACCTTCACAGGGCTGATGCATGAACCTGGAAAGTATCCCTACAACAAAAGAAATGTCAAGTCTAGTAGTGGTTAAAAAAATTAAACTTCCAACAAGTTGCCTATACTTTGTTGGATCATCAAAAGTACTTCCTTCAGTGGAAGTAAGTTTCAAATTCTGTTCCATATGAGTAGAAACAACGTTACAATCCTAAATTCCAAATTTGTTTAATAGTTGTCCCACACAATTCTTCTAAGAAATGAAAATGTGTTTGAGTTGTTGAGCAACTTCAATTCCCAAATAATAATGCAGCAGATCCAAATCTGTCATGTAAAAAAATTTCTACAGCTCCCTTTTAAAAAAGCTATATAATTATCATTGTTCTGTGTAATCATCAAATCATCAACATAGACAATTAGATATGAAACAAAATTTACAATTCTTTTGAAAAATAAAGTTGCATCATCTAGGTCAATTTTTTTATAATTCAACTTAAGGATGTGTTCAATTAATTTTTCATACCAAGCATGGATGCTTGTTTTGGTCCATGTAATGTCTTGACCAATTTTCATACCTTATTTTCTTTACCTTCGATAGCAAAACCCTCAGGATGAAACATGTAGGCATCCTCTTTCAAATATCCATTCAAAAAAGTTGAGTTTTGATTGTGCCCCAATTCATTTTAGAAGCAAAAGTATTTGTATAATCAACACCTTCCTTCTAAGCATAGCCTTTAGTTAGAATTTTGGCCCTATATTTTTCAAGTGAACCATCTCCTTTATACTTGACTTTATAAACCCATTTACAACCAATAGGTTTGATGCCAGTAGGAGGATCCACCAACCTCCATGTGCCATTTTTAATAAGGGCGTCATATTCTTTCTTCATTGCATCCTTCCATTCATCACAATTAGTAGATTCTTCAAAACAACTAGGTTCACTAATTTTGGTATAATTACAATCATGAAAAAAATTAAATGTAGAAGAAATGTTTATCTCATAATCATCATATTTGTTTGGAAGTTTGTGAATACAAGTGGATCTTCTCAAAGATTGTTGAGGTGATGGTGAAAATTGTTCATCTTGAAGTGCAGGTTCTTCAGGAACACTTTCTGATTCTGCAGAAGAAACATTATCTTCCAAATTTTCCTTAGCAGAATGATCTTCGTGAATTAAATATGGAAAACCTATAGAATGATCCAGAATGGGAATTCCCCCCTCAAGATGTGGAAACGTATTTTCAAATTCAAAATAAAATTTCTTGGATGCAAATTTCTCTAAATGACCAAGTTGTCTATCGATAATAGAGAATTTTTTGTGATTCTATTTTCTTCATCATATAATCTATATGATTTTGAAGTACTGGAATATCCCCGAAGAAATACACTTTCAACTTCTGACATTTAATTTGTTTCTTTGATGCTTAGGAATAAGTGCATAACGAGAAGATCCAAAAACCTTAAAATTTTGAACTGTTGGTAACCTCTTGTACCAAATTTCATATGATGATTCATTGTTGAGGACAAAATAAGGAAATTTATTTTCAATATATGTTGCAGAGAGTACTACTTCTCCCCAAAACATTAATTTGACATTTTTGAAAAGCATCATTAATCTAACCATGTTAAGCAAAGTGTTATTCATCCTTTCTGCAACATTGTTTTGTTGTGGATTATATGGAATAGTAGTTTGGTGTTTGCTGCCATTATCTGTTAAATATTGTTCAAAATATTTTGAAGTATATTCACCTCCATTATCAGTCCTTAAGATACCAATATTTTGTTGAATTTTATTTTTAACTATAGCATGGAATGTTCTGAATATATCAAAAACTTGTGACTTTTCCTTCAAAAGATAAACCCAACACATCCTCGAATAATCATCAATAAAGGTGAGTATATATTTATTTCCACTTGCAGTTAGTACATGCATAGGTCCATATAAATCAAAATGTATGAGACATAATTTTCTGAAGGATCTAGAAACAAAACTATGAAATGGTTGTTTACTGTGTTTCCTCAAGATGCAAGCATCACATGGTGTGATATTTTTTGGAATAGTGGGGAGACCTTCAATTCCATGCTCTTTCATAATTATAATGTTGGTATAGTTGATGTAACTAAATATAGCATGCCATAATAAATTTGAAGACAAAATATTATCTTGTTGCACTAATGGAGTTGAATTTGTAGCAGACTGTGTAATAAATGAATTACTATTGAATTTCAACAATGTACCTTCTTCAACACCATTCATAATAATTGAATTATCAATTGCTCTGCGAATTTCAATTATGCCATCACAAATATGGATTGAATGTCCTTGTTGTCTGATATGAATGAAAGAAATTAAGTTCCTCTGAAATTGGGGAATATAAAGAACATCATTCGATATGTAATCTTCTAAATGTGTCATTTTTAATCTAATTGATCCAATTCCTGATGGTTTAACTTCAGACTTATCAAAAAAATAAACAACACCATCAACATTGTCACCGAAAATTTCATAAATATCATTCTGGAGTGTCATATGATAAGTAGCACCTAAATCTAAGATCCAACTACACTCCCATAAAGAAAATTCAATATTAAAAACATTATCAATATTGAAATTACAGTGAGCAACTGTATAGTAAGAAGATTCATTTGTTTTACTTTTGTTAGAAGATGGTTTCTGTGTCTTGTCATTAACTGGCTCTTTCTTTTCATTGGTAATCTTCTCCCTAAGAACCCTGCAATTAACTAGACTATGACCAATGTTTCCACACCTATAGCATTTGATATATGATTTAGATGGGAAATTCTTCTATTTTTGGTCATTTTGTTGTCTATCACCCTAATTGTTATTATTGTCCTCCCCCCCACCTCCCCCCCCCACCTTTAAAGTTCCTTCTAGCTCAACCTCTGGGATTCTTGCCATCTATGTTAGACTCATTTTGTGATTTATGTTACTTTTGTGCATGGCACAAGGTTTCCATATTAGCAATAGAAATGAACTCTTTCTTCCCAAAATCCTTTTCTCTTTCTGCATTTTATCCACTAATTTATCAAAAGTAATGTGCTTTAATTTTACACTAACTTGGGGAGATTCCAAGTAGTGTGAGTATGTAGGGTGTAGGGCCTTGATGAAGGCAATTAATTATAGGTCTACTTTAACACCTATGGCTTCTATGTCATGGAAAATAGCCTTTATTTTAGAAGTCAATCTCATTATATCTTTTTCGTTCGTCTCTGAATTAAATAACTTCATTAAAACCTGAATAATCTCTCATTCTGAATGTGAATCATAGAACTCCTTTAAAATTTCTAATGTTGCATATGTCGTCTTACTTAAAATGAATTTATCTACTTCCCTCTTATGAGACTAATGTTGTGATCATAGCATAACATTTCTCATTCTTGAATTCCCATATAACACATTGTTTTTCATCTTTTGGAGCTTTTGGTGCAATTTCTTTACCGTCTCTGACCTTTTTTCCTTGGAAAACATCTTGCCACAAATCATTAAAAATCGATGCAATTTTGAGTTTTCTTATCCATTATGGGTAATTTTCTTTCCTAAAAAGGACAATGCCAACTAACGAAATTACAAATGGCATATTTAAACGAAATAATTTTTTTAATAATTTGGATGAACTGCAGAAAAATATGTCATTGTCTGTAAAAAAAAACTAAAAGTACCCTAGTATGTGATTGGTGGTCTCATGGCATGGCCTTTGCAATATTTTTTTTTCTTTAAAGGAAATCCAATCGAGGTTAACAAATTATCAAAGATCAATTGACGACGAAACAATTGTTCAAAGTTTGTGACATATAACGAACATCCCAATTGGTGGGGATAGGACCACACATGCCAATTCAAATAATGGTCTGGATTGCTCCGACAAATCCAATAGTGCACGAAGGCACAAAACTTGTTGAAGTTTGACAAGACATGTGATCCCAAGGAATGGTATCATGAAAACTGCTTAGCACTTTAATCGATGGTCCACATTCATTACAGGGGCACCTAAACTTGTTTCTTATACCATAGCGTGTGGTGTCGGGGTGGTTTCAGAAACCACTAGTCTTTCCCACTTTTGACTGGTCATTATTCACCACACGCTCCCGCTATGGGTTCGGCTGATCACACAACATTGTCCACCTCAATCACAATATGCAACACATCCACCACGCTTCCACTGTGCCACTCTTCCACAACTGTAAATCATCAATGGAGTTCAAACCAAGCTCTCACCACTTCTAAACCTCACCGCTCTGATAACACTATTATAGGACCGATGAACTCCACAGTAAAACAAATATTTTATTGAGTGTAATCATAAAGTATTTATACAAGCAAATACAGTTTCCAAATATTAAGTGTTGGTGGTTTTCCAGACTGTAATCAGAAAACTACTTAAACTATCAATTATAATATCCCAAAGATTAGTTAACAAGAATTGATTCTCAACCCAGCTCCACAACCACAACTGCCAGCCCAGGGTGTACCATCCCAAACACCCATAATGAAATTGATCTGCAAGTGAAGATTTATCAATCTGGGCATGTTTTCAGAATTATTGGAGTGCTTCCGAGTCACCAAGCACCCCTATTTGCAAGTACAAATCCTGTAGAGATTGAAAAGCCTATTTTCAAAGTTTATAAAATTCCTTGCTTGCCATATTTACCAAGATACATATAGAGGAAGAACCTTGTATTTTCCTTGCCTATTAAACCATGATTTGTAGCAAGACTCAAAGGTGAGAAATGAGGTAGTTTACCTATGATGAGTTTTGGAGTTTCTTTTGGATATATTTTTTTTGGTGAAATTTGGTTGGAATTTGTTATAATTATAACTTTTAGTTGTGAAATCTTCACCATAAGTGCTTTAAGGATTTATTAGAGAGCTAAATTCATCCATATAAACAATATCTATAGATATATATATATATATATAATCATTTACCCATAATTATTTTATTGAATTCGAATGACAAACTTAAAACTGTATACTAGTTAAATAACTCCCTGAAAAATTCGACACACATTTTAATATAATATTTTCACTTTTTTAATTTTATAATTTTAAATTGCAATTCTTTAAAATATATAAATGAATGTAAGTTTTAAATAGTTTTAAGATATTAAATTATACCCATTATAAAACTTAATTTTTACCTTTCACAAAACTTTATCAAAATTTAAACAAAACGAATTATTATAAAAACAAAATTAAATATAAAACACTTGAACTACATGCTAATTTATCATACTGATACAGATCTCTCTAATTTATCATATTTATAATATGGAAAAATATATTGTACTTAACTATTCAACATCTATAACAACATTAAATTATAAAATATCATATCTTAATACTCAGTCTATGTAGAAATCAATCTTCATATTTAAAATAAAACACTGTCCATCATACCTGACTCATATTTAAAATAAAACAATGTCCATCATATCCCACTATTCGACACCTATAACACAAGATGTTGACAATCCATCTACAAATGCCACTGACGTTTATTTTATTGATTTACACAGAATTTCAACTACTCTTACTTTATTATTTTATTTTTATTATTAATTATTAGCGAGCTTCATGCATTTTTCCTGGCAATTTTTTAAAGAATGTAGTGTTTCTATGTGACGAGTTATATATTATATTTCAAAGAGGATGTTTTAGAAATGCATTTGTGAGGGGGTCATATATTATATTTCTACGAAGATGTTTTAAAAATGTGTTCAGTAGAAATTAAGTTTTAGAAATGGAGTTGTGAGGGCGTCATATATTATATTTCTACGAAGATGGTTTAAAAATGAATTTGGTAGAATAAGTGAATGTACGAGGAAATGTTTTGAGAATGGGCCAAGAATATATAATGGAGCCAAAAATTAAGAAATTAAGGTATTTGGTTATGCTTATCCAAAGAGTGATATCCCTTAGGGATGGTGATCTATTTTTCTCTCTCAGGTAGGAATGTAGGTGGTAGGTGTTGTTATGTGTTTTTCCAGATTTATTATATAAGTAAGATAAGTATTCAAAATAAATCTAAACAATAAGGTTGGATTTGCAAACTTTTGAATTTTGTTGAAAGTAGTGAAAGATAAAGGCATTAAGAAGTTGCAGGTCATTGGTAATCTTTAGCTGATCATAAAATCGTCCAATAAAAGCACATTGATAGAAAACTTGCCTCTTGGTTCATTTGCATACCCCTTTGTTATGTGTTTAATAGTGACATCAAGTTGTGGAATCAACCACTCTGTAGGTATGAGGGTGGCAGGTGTACTCGTATCTAAGTTTGATATGCAATCAAAGAATTCAGTCTTTAATTTGTTGAACTATGGAAACAAGAATATTCCAATTTAATTTGTAATTGAATTAAATTGTGGATTAAAATCGAATTTAATCTTAACAGCTACTTGGAAATAATTAATTAATTTATTTTAAATTAATTAGTTAGAGAAATTCAAGTTAGAAGTCTTTTTGAAGTCATGCAAGAGTTATCCCTTAAATTAAGGAGATAAGATTGAGTTATATTTTAGTTGCAATTAGTTAACTCAGTTTAATGAGTTAAGTCGAGTTAAATTAGTTCCAAACTGTTTGAGGAACTAATAGTGAGTTAATAGTCACTTGATGCATTAATGCACTCAACTAGTGCTACTCCAATTAAATGAAGATTTCCTCATGAGAAACTCATGCATGTCTATTATGAGAAAGACCCAGTTGAGATTAATGTTCATGGACAATGTACTATCAGTTGCATGTGTTTTCTCATGGAGAAAACTCATGCATGCAATCAAGGATCTATCCTTCAGGACTATGCAGTTTTGAAGGATTGGTTTTCCACTTGGTAATAGGTAGATCATTCACAAGGAAGAGCACAAGGAAATAGGAGCTTGGAGGGCAGAGAGGAAGGCTGGAGAGAAGCGAAGATTGCCTATGAGCATCTGTGAAGATTGTACTGAGAGCTCGCTAGTTGTGAGAGCTAAGGCTTTGTATAATTCCTATGTATTTCCACTATGTATGATAATACAATAGTGTGGGGTTTTTAGTTGAAGCTTTCCCCAAAAGTATTTTCATGTGTATTGTGCCATTGTTTCTTCTTCTTCTTGTTATATTGTTCAGCTCGATCTTTAAGCTTCCACAAATTGATAGTAGAAGTAGGTTATAGTATTCTGCTTTAATTTATATTGCATTATCGGGTTAACTTACACAGGTTTTCTACATAATTAAGAGGGGGGGTGATTATGAGATTATTCCATCTCACAATCCCCCCTTAATCAAAGACTCAATTTTTCCATTGCATATCAAGCTTAGATACAAGTACACCTGCCACCCTCGTACCTATCAAGTTGTTAATTCCACAGCTTGATGTCACTAGGGACCACATAACAAAGGGGTATGCACGCCTCTCTAGGTCTTACAACCATATCTCCTTTTAATATACTGCAAGCTTAAGAAGATATTAGGTACATAAAGCATTTCAAGGACCACAATGGACCATTACAAAGCAATATATGACATGTAGATTTGCTATATTTACAATGTGTGACTCATACTTTATCATAGTCATGAGTCTATTCTACAAACTCAAACAAACTTGGTTGTCCATCATCCTTTAATCTTTATTGCTGCTCCTTTACCTCCTCTTTTGAAATTGTTCATTTTGTCCACAACATTGTCTTTAGCATCTTCAATGTCACTCTCGAATAGTTGTCTTAGATTTCCATATTTACATATGTGTGATTTGCTAGAGTAGCCAATTCTAACAAAATCACTACGCATTGAGTTGGTTACAATCACAACAAACCTTCTGATGCAGGAGCATTCAGCCCAAGGGAAATCATTGTAAATAGTAGATATAGGGGGTCATGCATTTTTAAAAATTAGTTTCCTAAGTTCCAAGTCAGTTTAATATTTAAGCTTTTAAGTGTGATTTAATTAGATATTCTCAAAATAAATAAATGAGAATATAGAAACTAGGAGAGCTTTTAGGCATAAAAGGAATGGATGTGGATCATTAATTGATAAGGAAAGCTTTTCTATTTTAGAACAGGGAAAAAGATGGAATAAAGCTGAGGAGATGCTTTTTGCCATATGTATGCATTGCATGTAGAATCTTAGAGCTTTTAGTTGAGTGATTCTAGATCATGCTAAGTTTTATAAATTATGTAGCCTCAAAGGCATTGAAAAAAATCAGAGAGTGAGAGAGAATGAGTGAGTATGAAGAAGAAGAGGTCATGAATAGGCCATGATTTCTCTCGTAAATAATTTATTTCTTAATTAATTATTCTCATATTTTTGTGGGCATATCCATCTGATTGATACACACTTCTCATCAGATTGCTTAACTTGAATTCTCATCAAATTGAATTCTGTTTGAAATAAATTGTGAGCATTGGCATAAGTGCGAATCCCTTTAAATTTGTGAGTTATAAAGTTACACTATATGTTGGGAAAAAAATTTCTGCAGTAAATGGTAGAATATGAATTTTCCAGGAATGTGAAATTATAAGTTTCCGCACATGTGTTGAAAATTGCCTTGCGTTGAAGTGGAATTGGGCAATTATTTGAGGTGCATGCTTTTATATGCATGAGTGAAAAAGATCCTGGTTGTTTGTAGGTCTACCTTACATCAGGTGGTATCAGAGCCTACCTATGTTTTCATTGAAGAATGTTTGTTTTGTTTTTAATGAATGCAAGAAGGTTTTGTTGAAGAACTGAAGAAGGTTTTGTTGAAGATCTGATATGTAGCATACACAAGTGAACAGGATTGCAGAAGTGGAAAGAAGATAAGATCTTAGAGGTGAGATGATTTTTTGAAATTTATGATTTAAGTTTATGGTTGTAGAGAAGGTGGCAGTGAACCTGGCATTCAGTTAAAGGCTGGATAGAGAGGACAATTACAGTGTAAGGTGAGTTGAAGAGATAGCCTAGAGAGAGCAGAGAGAGTGCTCAAGAGGTTCCAGAGGCAGTGAACCACTACTTACCAAAAGACCAGATCCGGAGGGAAGGATTGGTGAGGTAAGTTGCAACAAGAGAAATTGTTGTTGCAGAGGCTAGTACAACTCATGGTGAGTGAGAAACTCATGAGGAAGCAATCTGCCAGAGGTAGAAGAAGTTTTTCTAGAGGAGGAAGAGGTTAAGAGAAATGCCACAGATATGAGATGACTGCAGGAGTTCGAGAAAGAAAGATTGCAGAAATAAAAACACAGTTGCAGATACTAGAAGAATGGCTACAAGAGTAGGAGAAGTGAGAAAGGAAAATGGCTCTTCCCACTGAAGGGAAAGAGATTAATTTGGTGACAATTGCAGAGGAGGATGAAGCAAATTCTGATTGCCTTGTTGAAAAAGGGACTTAGAGTTCTTATGCTAGAGATGAAATTTGAAGAT
This sequence comes from Pinus taeda, assembly GCA_000404065.3. Classification (NCBI taxonomy): domain Eukaryota; kingdom Viridiplantae; phylum Streptophyta; class Pinopsida; order Pinales; family Pinaceae; genus Pinus; species Pinus taeda. The sequence continues at coordinate 18,266 of APFE031046713.1, read as the reverse complement.
TCCACATGCAGATCTGATCAAAGGGAAGTGCTGAAGAAAGCAGTCAAGACTAAAAAGTCTTGTAGTTTTAAAACTGATAAGTTGTGTATGTTTGCAGGTGTAGAGGAGGTTTCCATTGATGAAACAGAAGAGAAGATTATTGATGATTTCTTAAGTTATTGTGTAGATCCAGATCAACTGGATAATGTGAACTCTTGTGTTTGTATAGCTGACAATTTTGATGTGATTATAGGTGTTGATGAGGATGTGCCATCTTGTGAAACTGTTACAATACAAGAGGAAGTTCTTGTGGATGTTGAAGAAGAGGATCAGTCTGAAGCACAGATAAAGGAAGTAAGAGCTGATACTGTTGAACATTTTGTGCAAACTGAAAGTTTATGTTTGAATGCAGGTGATGATGATGTGCTTCGGCAATGCTACAGAGAAATTGCATTATTAGAATATTTGTTGGAGAATCCAGAGTATGATAGGGAGATAGCAGAATAAAGAGTTCAGTGCAGTGAACAAGAAGGAAAAGACATCATGGAAACAAATGGTATGAGAGGAAGACTAGTTGATAGTCTTAAGAATTATTTAGAGAATTCTTTGGGCAGAGAGAATCAGCATACTGATGTGTTGATTGAGATGGAGAATTCAGAACAGCATACTGAAATGCTGGCAGAGGGAAGTAAGGCACTGATGCCTTATATTTTTTATTCTAACAATTGCTTTGTGAGTACAGGTCTTATTGAAGATGCTGGAGAAAATCTGTTAGACAAACAAATTGAACTGATGAGGCGGATGATGATGAAAGTATCCTGGAAGAGGCCAGCAGCAGCGAAACAAAATAGAAGCAGCAAAAGAAAGACAGCAGAAGATTGCGAGAGCGATGCAACATAAGATATGGAGACCTGGAGAAAAGTAGCAAGCAACAACAGTTGATGAATTACAGAACAAAGTGTGGGATCCAAGAAAACCAAGACCAGAAGACACATGATCAGGAGATCATGAATATTTTCTACCTTGGGAGTCTGATGCAGGAGCATTCAGCCCAAGGGAAATCATTGTAAATAGTAGATATAGGGGGTCATGCATTTTTAAAAATTAGTTTGCTAAGTTCCAAGTCAGTTTAATATTTAAGCTTTTAAGTGTGATTTAATTATATATTCTCAAAATAAATAAATGAGAATATAGAAACTAGGAGAACATTTAGGCATAAAAGGAATGGATGTGGATCATTAATTGATAAGGAAAGCTTTTCTATTTTAGAACAGGGAAAAAGATGGAATAAAGCTGAGGAGATGATTTTTGCCATATGTATGGATTGCATGTAGAATCTTAGAGCTTTTAGTTGAGTGATTCTAGATCATGCTAAGTTTTATAAATTATGTAGCCTCAAAGGCATTGAAAAAAATCAGAGAGTGAGAGAGAATGAGTGAGTATGAAGAATAAGAGGCCATGAATAGGCCATGATTTCTCTTGTAAATAATTTATTTCTTAATTAATTATTTCAGTGATTTTTGTGCATATGTATTGTCTAGAACTTTCAAAGCTTTTAACATTTATCAGGGATAATATGCTGGCTTTAATATGGATTGTAATTCGCTAAATGCTCTATTGGCCCACATCACATAGCGATTCAGCTGTTGGATGGTTTGAATTCTACAGTGATGGTTTGAAAGCTTTCATATGAGATTTAATAGTCTTATGATCATTGTGAACCAATCAAGTTTCCGCGAGAGATATTTTAAAAGATCCTGGTTTTGCAGGCCAGCCTTGCATCACTTACCCAACAATACAATACAATACAATATATACAAGTGTTGCCCAAACGGGCGGGTGCGCCTGTGCACACCCGCATTACCCACAACCAACTCGCACTCAACCGGCGGGTGGGTGCCTCACCGTGCCCTCCACCCGCACCTCCAACGCCTACCCAAAGTGCGCCCGTGTCAACCTTCCCGACTCAGCGGGCGCATCACCAACGCCCTCAAGCTGCGGCTACAAGAGACCTCGCACTTCTTCTTATGCGATGGAATGATGCGAAGGATGATGCTCCAAATGAGTGACTCTCCTCCATGTTTATACGCTCCATGGTGTGGCGACCTCCTCCACGGCTGACCCACCAAACGCTCACAAAACCGATGCACCCAAACGATATGCGACACCCCTCCATAGGTCGGCTCGCCCTTCGTTTGTCTCACCCAACTCGCCATACAAATAGAGCGGCAATCTGTCTGCACATATTATCATAACCGTGCCTCATTGTTGGTCGCTCGTCGCACTTGTGCCTTAGTCGCATTTCGGTAGGAGAGCGCGCGCCCGGTCGCTCGATGACTGCAGGGCGTTACTTCCTCCCCCACTGGAAATCGTTAGTACTGTCACTTGAAACAATTCAAATTTATACTTAGCATTCTTTTTGTCATTCACACATTAAGAAATTGAAAACAAATACATGCACGTGCATTTGCATTTAGATTGCTTGATTGATTTTGATTTAGGATAGTGCATCTAGTGTGTGCTCTCTGCTCTATGTTGAAAAGAATCTCATTTCTCTTTCCTTAGTAGCTAGGATTTTCATTGCAAAAAGAAGATTAAACAATTTTTTATCATCTTAGATTGCATTTTAGGAATTGTATATCTACATCACGCGGTGAACCTGAAAGGCAAACTTCTTAAGAAAAATCAACTGTAAAATAAATTCAATGAACATAAGAACGCTTTGGAACCTAACACACAACATCTAGAAGTCTAGGCTAGAGACGTATTCCGAAGTCATAAAGCCTGGTAACTTTCACTTTCATCGTAGTTTGGGTGATTCCTCCTCTTTGAGACGAAAAGTGCCAGTACAGACTTGTGCTCCCACGTACCATCAAGTATATATTGGGAGACCACAATAGGCTACATCCTTTATCCTTAGGAAGCTGTGTCTGCCGCCCTATTGATTGCAATGCACTGAACACAGCATTCGGGAAAATTGATTGTCATACCATAAAAGTATTCTACAGTTTTGTGATTTGTTTGGTAATCCCTCTGTCTAGATTTCTAGAGTAGTCTCTTTTGTTGCTTTTCAGACTCCTTAAAGGAAAAGGTCCATTTGAGCACTTGTCACTTCAGACTCATTAAAATCAAAGGCGACTAAAAATTGAAAAAGAAAGTTGTGTCAAAGCATCTAAAATTTATTTTAATCAGAATAACGTCATTGTTCCCTCGTTGGTCTTGGGTTGAGAAAAATAGAGTCCACCAACCAAGGAGTTCCCCTTGGAGGAAATCCGAGTCTTTTCTCCTCTTGGGGAGATGTTGGTGCACCTCATATGGCCACATTGTCCCTCGTAGGACTAACAATTGGCTTGCCCATATGGCTCTTCTCGACCTCTATCATTCAAATCACCGCGGTTCCAGAGCAATCAAGTCAGCAACTAGATGATACTAGAGTTACCCCCCAACCTTCTGCTTCACTCGTTTCTCCCTCCCCTCCTTCCTCTTCACTTGGTAAAGCTGGTAAAGCTAAAGACCAAGTAACTAAGAAGAAGAAGAAAGGGAAGGAGAAGGAGAAGAAAAAGAAGGAGCTAAAGGCGAAAAGGGGCAACCATGCATCATCTAGCGAAAATCCACACACTACACTATCCAAGCCTAAATCTCCATGTGTCATTTGCAAAGGAGACCACTATCATCGAGATTGTCCTTGCATCCCCCAGATCTTAAGGGATTGGTCTCCTTGTTTGCACAAACCGGTGGCGTCAACCTCTGATGATCATGTTGAGAGTACATTGTTAACTAGCGAAAACGAAATCTCTGGATAGAAAGGAAAATGTAAATTTCCTTGCAAACTATGTGAAGGCGATCATGCCGTCCACTGTTGTCCCTTCCTGGACGAAGCTAAAAGAGTCTTGGATGACTGTCCTGCTTCACCGCTACGGCTTCCTCCTGGGTACAAGAAACTCTTGCCAAGTCCATCGCTAGTTGAAAATCCGACCGACACAACTTTGTGGTCGGTTGAAGCATCTATCATTGAAGATAAACCATCTGAATCCACACCAGATGAAAGTAAAAAGGTTGAGGCGGCAGTCGACCCGGTCTTGTCTTCAGAAGGTCCATCTTCAGATGATACAATGACTGAAGAGAATGAGAGCGACACCATTCAAATTATTTTCATAAACACAGACTCCAATGAACAAGGGGGAAATCTACCTGTTCCTTTATTGTAGGAAGGAAGTTCGTCAGGGTCATATCCGGCCGTTTATTTGATCCCACCTCTGAGCAACCTAGTCGTTTCCTTTGATTGGAATCTTCTAGGCAGACCTCGTTTACCGTCTAATGTACCATTCCAAATTATTATACAAACTTACAGAATGGTCATGGTCGGTACCATCATAGATGAAGGGGCTTCTATGAGTATCCTTTCCTCAACTGCTTGGAAAGATCTTGGTTCGCCATTGCTTATGCCTGAGATGCGAAATCTGACAGGCTTTGATAAAGGAACTAGTTGACCGTTAGGGATCCTTCCGAGTTTGCCTATAACTTTGAGAGGGAAAATCGTATATCTGAATGTAATGGTAGTCCAAGGACCTTTAGATTATAATCTACTCCTTGGGCGTGACTATATTTATAGTATAGGAGCCATCGTCCCCTCACTCTTTCGAGTAATGTGTTTTCCGCATGAAGGTCGAGCTGTCCAGATCGTAGACCAGATTTCATTCCCCAGCTCGCACATAGCTAATAGTCAAGTACCATCCCTAACTAGTCTTTTCATGCAAGGAATGTCTCATCAATATCCAGTCCATCCACCCAAAGAGCACGAGTAATTCGTTGGACATGACTGAAACCCAAGGGGCATCCACCCTGGTCTGCTTCGGCAGGAAAACTTCAGGTATAGGGTAAGTTTTCACGTAGGAATATGACTAGTTTGGCACACCCATCTGTTTAGGAAAATGGGGTTGGACTGGAATAAGATACCTTTGTTAGAAGGTAGGCCTTTCCTGATAGAACAAATGTTTTGTCTGCAAATTGAAGGGTAACCTGGAAACTCTACTTCACTATGCCTGGGGGAATGCAAACCCTTTTTCATGCAAGTGAAAAGTGGCCAGCGTAATGCTAACTCTATAGTTCTGCTAACTTCAACTGCTTAAGTTAGGTGAGTGGTCAAAGGGACCGTTCACCTTCGTAAGGTCTGTATGGCACCAACAAAGTAAAGGAAAAGTTTTCCTACCTAACCTTAGTAGTTAACTAACCCCTAGGATAGTAGTTGGTCGTTCCTAACTTGCATGCGAGAAGGAGCGGAGCAAAGTTTCGAATGGTGCAAGCTCCTTAAAAATTGAAGCTATTAGTGAGACATCCTTATTATACGACTGGAACGAGCAGTTTTTATGCAAAGTTCAAGCTCATTAAAAATTAAACCTAAGCAATGAGCAAATGTTCCCCTAGAGTTTAAGCTCACTAAAAAATGAACCAACCTCCAGTAAATAACCTTTGTGAATGCATTAGCTTTTGAGCCCTGGTCGTGTTCCTACCATCACCTCCACTCTGTTTTAGCCAATCATACACCTCCATTTGATTGTTTGCCCTTTTGAGGAACAGCTGTGAAGAGTGATTCTGTTAGCCATCCTTGTGACACTGCTGTGATTGGAAAATTCCAAACCTTCCCTAGAATTAGCAGCTACCCGAATATATCACTCGTTCCTTAAAGACGAGTCTCTTTTAAGCTCTTTTCAGCTGATTCGTAAAATATGAAAAGATTGTCGAGCAGTTGGCCTCTCCAGCTTGTTAAAGCTACCGGGAGTGCTATCCCTCCTCTAGATTTTAATATTTTTGGACCTGAGGGATCATTACACAAAAATATCGAGCGCTTGTCTTGTTCGGCTCATTAAAACTATCGAAGATTCATCCCTTTCATATTATTTTATACTTTTTCAGACTTAAGGGATTATATGACGAAAAAGGATTATTGGAGTTTCCTTTCCATCCCTTTTCAGACTCTCTAAAAATGAAAAAAGGACCGAGTTGTCTTTGTCGTTAAACTCGTTGAAACCAATAGCGACAAACTTGTCCATGCAAACAAGAACGAGTTTCACTGTCACTAAGCTCGTTAAAACATAGCAACGGATTTGTGCGAAGGGCAAATTATGGAACAAGCATATGTTATCCTCCTCAAGCTTGACAAAAATAAAGAGGTACTGGTCAGCAATGACTGGGGAAAAGTTGGGAAGAAAACTTGAAGAAACTTTATTTGTAGTGAGTCGCTCTTGAACATGACACTTTCACTCCATCACCATGATTGAGTCGAGTTGGGTTATTCCGTTCACTGGTCATATCACCATTGGTCCATCGTACCATCCATCTTTGGGGTTAACACTACCAATCCATTTCAGTGTCGCCGATATGTTCAAGAGAAGTCGATCAGGGAATTCACCAACCCATCTTGTGTCTCATCTGCTGCAATACCTTCACGCTTCATTCTTTCATGACTGCCACCCTGAACCCTATATCATCAGATCGCTTTCACCTCCAAAATCATTTGCTTTGTTCCATGTCGTATATGTGGGATTCATTAAGGCCCTCCTATGACGGGTCACTTCTTGTCAACTACATCTCATTATCCAAGAATTCGACCTAGGAACAACCCTTTTAGTACTTTGAAGCTTGCATGCCTCAATGGCAAGTTTCTCACTTCTAGCGACAGGTTTACATCAATGTCCTTCGACCGAAAGATTTTGCGTAGTGTTCGATGCCAAGTCCCTTTTTCACACCACGCGAATTGTACTGTAGTACCTTGAGGGTCATCATCATTATCGGTTATTCCTCTTGCGCCTGTTAACAACTTACATCATTGGCTGGTAATCAGGTGATGTCTTTCCATGTTCTACTCCAGAAAATTTTTCACATGGATCGACTTGTACTTCGGGTGAAGATTGGATGAGTTTGAAGACCACGCATCTAGTTTCATCCATCTAGGCTGCGATATATTTAGGAAAGTAAAGACATCAAATGTACATCATTACTGCACAGATGATCATCCAAATCAAAGGATGATGGCTCTACCAGAATCATCAGTCTGCCACATAAACGGTTTTCTGTCCTATGTACATGAGAATGAATTTATAACGCTGGGCATGGGAATGCCTACCTCAGCTCGATCATGAAAATGTTATGAAGATAATGTATTATATTGTATCTTATTACAGGTCGCCTTCCAGTTCGAAAGAACCTCGGATCCTCATGATAAAGCATTTCACCTGACATCAAAGATTTACAACCTCATGCTTTAGGGGGCAACTATTATAGACATATTTGGGCACTGTAACTCCAATCACATATGTCCATAAACCAAGGGCTTCTGAGGCCCTAAAAGTTTTGTTTCATGCCCTAAAGGAACAAGGTCAGTTGATTACATCATCTCCCAGAAGTTCTCCACAGAAAACTGCTCAGAACTGGTCAAAACTGGACCATACAGACTGCTCAATGCAGAGGGTGCGATGCATCTCACATGCTCAGTGTAAAAAGTGTGACACATACTAGAAAGCCCTTCTCTAGGGTGCGATGGGTGAGGGTAGACAAATGGCAGAGACAATTTGCAAGGTGGATGATCATGGAATCTTCCAGAAACTTCTCCTGTGACACTTGCCTCTCTAAATTTGCCCAGGGATGAGTAAGAGATCATCAATCGCCAAGTGGAATCAACAACTATCAGATAGAAGACACTAATCAAAATCCTAGAAGCTGACTCACCCCCTTGCAATCATCTATATATGGATCCCTCATCCCACAGATCCAAAGGCTAGAATCTTGTATCTTGTAAGGAAGTGTTGTTGGTTTCCTGGTGGAATATCATAGTGTTGGGTGATCTAAGCTTTTCATGAGGTGAAGAAGGGATTTCATGCTGGGAGGATGACACTGGGTCAGAAAAATGGGTTGTAATCCTCTCTTCTAACCTCTATATCAATAAAGCTATTCAAGTTTTCCTCCACATTCTTGTATGTTTTCTAATATATGCATGTATGTGGTCAATATATATCTGGTCCTATATTGTTTACAACTGTAGATCTCCACACTTTGAAGGTATTATGTTGCTTTGACTTTATAGGTACTCTTTGAAGTGAAGTGGTCAAGGGAAGAGTCGCAAACATTTGTCAAAGGGGATAAGGAACAAACATAGAACCAAGCGAAAGATTGAGGTTGGTATTCTTTGCTCCTCTCCTATCTACTTCTCGTAAAGGAAAGCGAAAGTAACTTTAATATGTTTGTTTCTAAGATAGCTACCCATCTTAGTAGGACTAGTAGCTCTGCATAGACACTAGATTTCCTAATAACAAGTATGTCCAAATCACAAACATTCATGAAGAAGGTATCCCTTTGCTTGTCAATGGTTACCAATTAAAAGTTTACAAAATACCTCTTTCCAAAGAGGAGTTTATTAGATCAATTAGAAAGGAGATGAATGTGGTTGGGAGGCTCACAACCCTTAGTTCACCAAGCTTCTAATCAACAGAAATAAAAAATAAAAAATAAAAAAAATACAATAAAGAGCCTAGGTGAAAACCTCCTTGAGGAATCAGATGCCAACTCTAGGGTTGAAAAACTCTATCAGGAAACCCAAGAGAAACAAAAAAAGATGAAAATATCCCCAGGTGAAAACTTCCACTGAGGCACCTAGGGAAGGCATGCAGATTGAAAACCTGTCCAAATTGTAGTCTTCATGTCTCAAAAAAATAGAAAAAACCAAAACATAAGGAGGAGTCCTTACATCAATGCTACTAACATTTTTCTTTTGCGGGACTCTAGGTATTCAAGAGGAAAGAAGTTGAAGAACATATTCAACATTCCATTTCTCCATTCCCCTAGGCTAGCCATTACATTTCCATCATCATTCATCCATCTGGCTACCACTCTCTATCACTTAGCAAGCAACTTCCCCTAATTTTTCCTCAGTCCCGCAATGCTACAGGACTATCCTAAACTATTATAGAACTGTCCTGAGTTGCTACAGGCTCGACCAAAATTTCTATAGGATTGAGATCCACTTAGAAAAGGGGGAAAAAGTCATGTTTTTCCTTTGGAAATGTTAGGAGATTTCTTCCCAACTTCCTTCACATCTCATCCACTCCAGTTATCTAATTCCATCATCAAGAGTCCACCTATGACCATTAAAAAAAACTCATGACACAAGACTCAGAGTTTAATCTTATTCACAAAATTTCAACTTCAGAATTTTATGTTCCCATCCTTAGAATCACTATGATTTATCCAAGTCCTTGAATGCAATATGAGGTTTTGTGAAGGAACTGAGAGACTAGTACAATAAGAAGATCAATCATGTAGAAGCCTACAAGGAACCAGGAAAGCCATAGACAAAGGATTGTTGCACCTCCATAATGAAATGTGGTCACTCTGAAGTATCAAGAGACCATCCTTGGAGGCTTAGAGAAATCACACCATCCCTGGGGAATAATTGCAAAGTCACTAATCCACTCTAGTACCAGTAGATCAAACAATGGAAAAAGACTTGCATGGAAGAATGATTTAATGAGTCAAATACATCACCGTGTTGTTTCGTTGAAAGAGGACCTGTGTATAAATGAGACAATGTTAGATAACACCTTTAGAGAGAATTTGATTGATAATCAAGTTCCAAAACAACATTCATGCATCTCTAACAACTCAACATCATAGGTAAGCTCAAGTATGCCACCCCTCACTCCTTCCCTATGTGCATAATGGTAAAAAATGTGTTTAATGAATGAGAATAGAGTTTTTATGGGTTGGAGGTGGCCAGTAAACTTGGTCACCTTTGATCAGTAAAATTCAGTCTACGCAGCCACCCATGCAATGTGGAAAAAAATTAGAGGATTTGGTAATTACGAGGAGTGGGGACAATGCCTAAAATAGTAAAGATGTGTATAGGCAAGGTCACCAAGCATTTTGAGCCCATTATGAAAATAAGGAATAAAAGGACAAGGATCAAATTCACTTGCACCAATTCTCATTCCCAAGAAACAGTTAACGGGACACATCAAGATATCGAAGGAAAATTTAGATGATACTAGAGGTTACCTAGGGTGCAACAGATTTGTTACAGAGATGGTTTGTAGGTGCTATTGGACCAGACAACACTATTATCAGAATACTTGAATTGCCACAGGAATGAAGAGGAGGTGCTACAGGGTTGAATTAAGAGGAGAAAAGGAGTCCAAACCCCCATGAACATAAAGAATTCATCCTAAGAAGGGTAAGTTCCCTCATCCCTCCTCACGTTCCATACAATTGCATAAAGAATTCTACTTGCTATTGGAATACTGTAGCAAACCATTATGCAAGAAAATTTCTTTGAATTTTTTTTTTTATCACGTAAGAAAGGAAAGTAAAGAGCAGAGGAATTTTTTTTTCACTACAGTAAAGGGTATCATCCTTCTCCTTCTATGACCAAAAAGCATCAACCACCCTCTCTCTACCTTTGGACCCTAGACCTCTCAAAGGAAAACCTTGAAAAATTCCCCTAAGATAATTTAAGGAGCAGTAGGAGCCGTGGGGGAAGGTTTCAATTGAGGAGAGCCCATAGACCCCAAAAGAATCCATCAGCATCCTCTTATTAGAGGCATTCTTTTGAGACATCATTGGATGTGGTTCTTTTAAAAAGTGAAGGATTATGATGATGAGGTAACCCATTAGTTTTCTGTGGAACTCAATTCTCAGGGAGAAGACAGTGCTACCACTATTGTAAGGGGATTGGTCATCCATATGAACAAAAATATCATCAACAGAGTGACCACCATATCCTTCGGATTTCAATGGGGCAAAGAGGATAGAACAATAAATGTCACAACCAAGAAAAAACTCTTTCTCCCTAAAGAGGAGAATGTTGAAGAAAAAAATGGGTGAGAAGAGAGAGCCTCCCTTATCCTTGGGATGGTGTATCCTATAACATCCTCAAGTACATAACTTGTGAGGGTAGATTGAGTATTGTGTATCACTATCAATTTAGGTTGCTTTATGAGCTAAGGTTCCAGACAAAATTACCAATTCCAAGTAGGCTTTGTGGCCCACATTTCCTCTTTCATTCCATCATTGAAATGAGCCAGAGAGTAAGGGAAGGGAAGCACCAACACATTTCCCATCATGGAATCATAAATCTCATTTTCATGAATGCCTTAGGCCATCTCAGAAGTCTTGTGTTATGGGATGAATTTGTGGACATGGATAGGGATGCCTTCATTGAGACACAAGCCCTTACCTCAACACAGAAAGAAGAGACAACAAAAATTTAGTGTTGGAGAAAGGGAAGAAGAAGAAAAGGAAGAAGAAGAGAAAGAGGGAGGAAAAAAGGTAGAATAATAAGGAGGAGGAGAACATAAAATAAAAAAAGAAACCCCTAAGGAGCCCTCTAGACCTCAAAATACAGGGAAATCGAGGAGACAAATAAGCCTCTCACTAGGGAGCATAGAACAAGAAGTGGATACTACCTTGGTTGCACTTAGCTCCAGATAGAAACATTAACATGGTATGGCTCTCTACCATTCCAATATTACAGTAACTTGATTGAATTTTTTCAAAAGGTAAGTAATGAGGATAGAACCAAAATGGATGAGTTCTATATGCATAATATCATCCTCACATATATGAACTTTTGGGACCGTAACTTAAGATTGGGGGACATGAAACTAATGGCACTAGCATCTTGGTTGACCCATGAAGAAACAAGGATTGAGGAAGTGAAGAGGGTAATGACCAAAGAAGAAAATGAGCCCCTGTACATCAAAGTAGAGTTAGTGAGACTAACATTGTCATCAGTAACCACATCATCATATCCACCAAACCCCAATTGGCCCCTTAGTACATGGAAACAAAAGAGCAAACTATCCTCCACTTCGAGGAGACCTTTAGGTTGTTTGGGACTAAAAGCCTACATGATTTCCAAAGGATATGGCATGCTCTACTGCATAGTTTGAAAATCAGAGATTATCACTCCCTGGAATGACTTGGATAGAACCCCACTTTAAAAAAGTATCATTCAAAGGTTGAAGATGAATTGGTTGGGGCTCAAACTCATTCCTCCCTTACTTTTGGTCCTATAGGAGAGAAGAGATTAGGAATAAGAGAAAAAGGAGTGGGAAGACCTAAAATAAAATGAAGGGTTCTATCCATAGGAAGGCACATCATCTGAGATGCCTTGGGATGTCATAAAGGCCACCAGGTCCATGAATGAACTTCACATTAGTGATTGAGTTTCTCAGAGGGTGAGGAAAACCTTAAACAAGGAGGTAACAATGGATCCCATCAATAGGTATATTTTGAGGCCCATTGTGCCATCCTCCAGGCCTTAAACTCTCTTTTTCTCACGTTAATTTATATTTTTAGCCATTATGTGCTTAGTAGGGAGACTAAAGGGTACATGTTATATTTCATGGCCTAATGTGGTTAATATGCAGGAAAAAGAAGAATTTTTGGAGACATTACTATGCAGGGGCTCGATGGAGGCATCTAAAGAGAATATACGAGGGTTTTCCACTACATTAACTCTCCAACTCAACTTCAGTCCCAAGATTCCTCACCAATATATCAAATTGCACTAGAAATTGAGTAACTCAACTACATGTGGAGATCTAAGGGAACTATATCCACCAATTTCAAGATTTTGGAGGGAAGAAATTGTTGGCTTAGGGAGTCTTGACCCAGGTTTAGAGTTAGTTGCACTAACCAACAAATCCCTACACTACTGACCCTTTCAAAAGTAACCCATATAACGCAGGCTGCTGTCTCACTTGAAGCAGTATGGGGGAATGCAAGAACTAGGTTTTTGCATCTAGAGACTAGTGTGATGTCTTACAGTGCCTTAGATATGCCTTTGCACATATCGATACCCTCTGAGGGCACACTCCTACAACTCTGTCAAAATAGCCTTTAGACCTTCGTTAAGGTCTATGATCGGTCTTTGCAGACCTTTAACAGTAAATTATCTACTTATGCGCATTAGAAAGCAGTCCTAAATTAGTGTTCACATAGATTTACTTAGGTTATTAGTAAATACCAAAGAATTCATCATAGGCTTCTTGAAATTGCTTAAACATGCATTGCATACATCATTAACAGTATTCAACAAAATCACGCACTATTCAATCAATATTTCACAAAACACTTTATTCATCGACAACATATATCATAAATATAAATAAATAAGAATATGCCAAAATTATTCGAAAACTTTCTTTATTGATCTTCAATTCAGGATTAAAGACTCAAAAATACCTAGCATACTCAGTTGCAGACTCTACCTAGGCCTCTATGCACTTAGCTACAGAGCCTTTCTTCTCCTATCTCGCCCACTTCTCTTCACTCACTTCTCTTCTATCTACCCATTGCTTCTTAATGATTGCCTTAGACTCTCTAAGACACACCTATTTATAGCCTTTTTCATACAATGCCATGGTCCACAGACCATGGGTGGATCTCAAAAATGACTCAAAATTTACATAAAACAAGGGGCTAAACCCCTTCGACTCCTAATCCTCTGCGTGCACCACATCCACAAATCATGGAGACTTTACATTATTTACAAAAACTCATCAAAGCTTGGGCTATCTCAACCCAAAACTAACCCAGGGGACTGTTGAGTCTTGAAAATGTCATTCATTTCCATTTCACTTTCACTATTATGTCCATTATATCACCTCCATCTCACTACTATGTCACCACATTCATCCCACTTTCATTATCATTGGGCCACATTTATGTTTTTCCAATCTTTATTAATTCTAAGTCTTTTAAGTGAATATGTGGTTAAAAATTAGGAAATAATGTGCATAAGCTTATACCTAACCAATGGGTTGAGATTGTTGACATGTGTAGGTTGAAAGG
>APFE031046699.1:0-14893 GCA_000404065.3 Pinus taeda | reverse complement strand
AGAGGCGAAGTTCACTAAACTTCGATATAGGCTTGGAGTTCAGGAAGTTGTCACTAAGGGGGGATAGGCTCTAGTGCCTCCTTCCTTCTCCTATTGTGTCATATTTGTAAATCCTTCAATCCTATCCCAAGTTGTTCTTAAGGGGGGATGTTAGGATATTCCGACACATAGGAAATATTTAAGTTCAACTTGGTCTAGTATAGAGTTAGGTATAGAGTTAGGTAAAGTGTGTTTCTTTACCGTTGTACATTTTGTAACTTACAATCCGACGGTCACGATATGTTGTGATCCGACGGTTCATTCTCTCCTCGGTATTACCGACACTTGATCCGTGGCTTGACACCCGATTGGTCCATGAATTCTATTTAAAGCGCATGGAGGGTCATTTGTAGGTTCACCGTGCATGAGAGAAGCTTATGTAAATTTTCATTCTTTTATTAATAGATTGCCTGTAGTAGCCACGTTGGCGCAGGCCGTGGACTGTTTCCCTCTCTGAGGGTTTTAACCACGTCAAAATACTGGTGTATTGATCTGTGATCTGTTTGTGAGCGGTGTCCTTTTGGTGTTCTGTCTGAGGAACTTACCCTGTAAATTCCTACAAAAGTCTCTTTGAATTAGTTTATGGCTCGTGTGAAAATTCTATCGCTGCAACATCTGATTTACTTTGCCTACTTATTTCCAATAAGTTATTTATGAAATTCCTTCAATAAACATTAAAATAAACTCTACTGCAGATATCACACCATAATTTAGAAACAAACACATGCACAAGAATGAACACATTGACAGTTATTTTGGACAACAGTCCTCGGAAAAACCCAAGGTGGGAAAACTAGTACAGCAAGGGAGGATTTTATTATTCAACAATTCTTTCGTACAACAAGGTGCCAAACCGGCTTACCCAACAGAGAGAAAAATTCTCTAGCACTTCTCCCAGTCTCAGCATTAGCCTGGCTGACCTCTTCGTAGCTCCCGAACACTTTGCGTCAGCCCCTGCCTCTTTGCGTCGGCACTGGGCCTCTCTGCGTCACCCATGCCAGCCCTCTAGTGACTGTGCAGTCTGTTGCTGCCTCTGCGTCTGCCTCTCCAACCTCTGCGCTGGTCTTCTAGTGCTGCTCCCAACTCTCTATTCCATACTTGTTGCCTCCTGTTGCTCTCCAGACCACTAGTTCAAATTTCTCAGCTAACCCCGCTCCAGAAATTGAACTGACTGATCTCCCTCAGTGTATCCTCCAACTGACCCTCAAGCCTCTTCTAATACTTTTCCTGTTGGTCCTTCAATGGCCGAGATTAAATCTCTAATCGACGACTAAGATTAGATTTGGCTTGATCCATGACTGTTGGAACGTTCTAACCCAGTTTTATATTAATACCCATTAATATTTTATTTTTCCTAAGTTTAGACTTAGGAACTCCATTAAAAATATTAATTATTTTAATATCTCTCAAACCGGTTAGAATCTGTACAAACCATTTATGGGTCTTGGAGATCTCATGTGCTTTAGCCTCTCCACCAATTTTCATGGCTAGAGCACATCGATGCTACCCCAAATCAATAGATCGGATGTAACTCTACCTGTGCACCTTAAATTGCCAACTTATCAACTCCTTTAGCATTTTTCTACTGATAATGATGTTGTCCAAAACAAAATTGATCAGATTGTGGAGTTGGATGAAACTCGTAGGAAAGCTTTTGACAATATTTGTAAAAATCAATCTAACATTAAGAAAAGCTTTGATAAATCATCTCGATCTAGATCTTTGCAGGTTGGAGATATGGTACTTCTTTAGGATCGCAAGGATGAAAAACCAAGGAAACATAAGAAGTTTGACAGTTTGTGGTTGGGGCTGTACATTATCTGAGACATCGCTTGATCGAATTCATTCCACTTGAGCAGATTGGATGGTGAACCACTTGACTTACCTGCAAATTGCCAAATGCTCAAGTTGTTCTTCAAAGATGACAGTTGATGCCATAAGGCATCTGTTGTATTGTATTTCTAACCCTACAACTTGTCATTTCTGTTTTTAGATTAGATTTACTTTTCATGTTAGTAGAATTGTTAATGGTTACAAAGCATCTATTTCATGTACTTAATGTTATATTATGATTTTTGGATTATATGTGGATGGATGCTACTTATGTAAATTTGTGTGTTGCTTAGGTGCGGATTCTAGATTCTCACATTCCTTCGATGAAGCAAAGTGTCCCCAAGTAGAGCTAGAGGTTGACCACTCTGCATCAACTACCCTATAGCTGTGTACATTTTCGCAAGAAGATTCCATAGTGATCAAGCAATAAAAATTATTTAGATTTCATCATCATTTTCAGTCATTATTTTGTGAAAGTTGTAAACCCATTCTGTAAGTTTATAATGTAAATGATTCTAGTAAGACCATCTATGTATGTAACAACCTAGGTAATCCTACTTTTTTGGTGACGATTTCTATCCTAGGAGGTTTTTCATCTCACTGATTCATGCATGTTTCTAAACACGGATGATCGGTAGAGTTTCTCCCTCCAACCTCACCCCAAATCTAGGGTGGGTTTTGTCGTCAAGATCTTAGTTAAGTCCTAGTGTTCTAATCGAGTCTTCTATAAAGTGATTCGGGAATAATTTTAGCTAATTGGATAAATTATTTTATTACAAATCACTTGGTTTACTAGATCAAGTTTGAGTTGCAGAATTGGGTAAAATAAATGAGGGTCTATAACGAACGGGTGTTCCCCCTTCATGTATTAAATTGTAATATCTTGATGTAAAAAATATTTTAGTGCATGGTCCATCATATTTAGACACATGGCTAAAATATTTTAGGGTTGGAAAATTTATTAATCTCCTCACGAGTCAATTAATTAAATTTTCTGGCAAAATTAAGTTAAAATCCTATGCCAGAAATTTAATTAATTTTAAGTCATAGGAAAAATTAATTCTCCAAGTTAAAAAAGTTTGTGAGTTCTAGAAGAATTAATTTTTGGAGGTCTCCGGCCAAGGAAATATTGAAAATTTCTAGAGATTTTGGATCCTTGGGCCTTGGTAGTTAAGTCAAAGACAATTTTTTGAGAAATCAACTCAAAATAATTAATTTTGAGTTGATTAAAATTCAATTAAATGAAAAAATCGAATTTCTTCAAAAATAAAACAATTTCGACGGAGGAGATTAAAATATAATTAAATCTTTTTCAATGGTCAAGATTACTTTAACGGGGATCAAGCCAACTAGCCGTTGGAGAATTAATCTAGAAATTAGAGATCATTTGTCGCATCAAACTATCCGATCATTGAGTTGTGTACTAGCTCATGAAACTCTTGTAATTTTTTTTTTTTGGAATAATACAACGCAAAGTCTTTGGGATTTTATTAGATGGTAGTGTTTCTCTCCAGTGTTTTATGGTAATACTGTTCTTAACATTCTGCTGATCTTATTTGATAAGTTGTTGATTAATATCTTTTGTAGAATAATTTATTGCATAGGTATTTTTCTTAGGTTATTGGGTTTAAAGTAGCATTATAATTTAATTTGATTAGCAAGTGTTTCTAATATTTGAAAATTTAATCGTTATTTTATATCTCTATTGATTTAGCAACTTAAGTTCTAAGTGTGCAGAAATCATTCATATTCCGAAATTGAGTGTTTTGGGAAGTCTTTGGTTGGACCAGCCGACTCTTGAGATATAAAATCTAGAGAGCCTTCCTGATTAAAATCCTAAGATTATCTAATGAATTTCTTCTTGCAGGGATCTTCTGGGCTAGTATCCAAACTAAAAAAATATTTATCTTTAATAAATTGTGCTCAATAGTTAGATCTGGCTAGCAAGAGCTTGAAATCTACAGATCTAGAAGCGGAGTTGGACTCATACTCCTAAGATCTGATAGATCTGTAAATTTAATTGTATAGATCTTTAGAAATTTTAAATCTTATTTTCTAACTTGGGATTTGGGTTGAAATTTCGAATTTTTGTATATGTATTAGGTCTTGGGTTTTTTATTTTCCATTTATACATGTGTAAATCCAAGGATTTTTCAGAAATATTTTTCAAGATCTGAGACAAATGTAGGCCTCGGAGGGCAAGATCTTGTCTTGAAAAACATTTTTTTTTGCAGGAAAAATTCCAGATCTTGGGTTTCTTAATTCTTTCTGGGGTTCATTGAAATAAAATTTTGGACAAAAATTTTCGAAATTTGCAGAGGTTGTGATTCTCAGATAGATTTTTTTGGGGCATAAGCCCTCTCAGTCTCCTCTTGCTCTTTTCGCTGCCCAATAACCTCCCTCTTTTTCCTTGCGTTTTTCCTTTCCTGTGGCTAACCTCTCCTTCTCCCATGGTTCCCTCTCAGCTCGCAGCCCTGTCATTCCTTCGTCTGCGTCCCTCACCTCTGTTTCCCTGCTCTTCCCCGTTTCCTTGCTGCCTGCTGCTACTTGCTCCGCATTCCCCATCTCATCAGTGCTAGCTCCTCGCTCCTCGCACTTCGAAACCCTCATCTCCTTTCCTCGACAACAATGCTATCTTTTCCTTACACCGGCTTAAATCGACCTAACGCAATACATTTCAATATAATTTTTAAAAGTGGCCTTTGGCCCTTTAAAAAATTAAATTTTTATTTCTCCACATCAAAAATTGTTTATCGTATTGGTAAAAATATTTTTTTTCTTTATAAATATCATCTCTTTAAATTTAATAAAAGTGTGACACAAATTTTAAGAATAAGTTATTTTTTCGAGTTTTTTGTGATAAGGTTTTTGGGGCCTTTAATCTTTAAAAAATATTGTGGGGAAAAACTTAAAATTTTTATATAGTCAAGGCAATATAATTTTTTTTTTTGAATTTTTTCTGAGTTTGACTGTAGGAGAAAGGATATTTTTTTGGATTTGAGACATTAGAAAAGTTAATAACGTCTAGAATTATTTGAAGAGGTGTTTGTTCACTAAATTGGCATTAATTAGCATATAAATTTCATTGTTATCCCGAAATACTAAATCATTGAAATTTGAGTGATTAGGTTTTCATTATTTGCACATTTCAACTAAGCTTTGTGATTATTGATCTTTGGTTTTAATACTTGATATTTATTGAGATCACTCACTATCTAAGGGGGAAATTAACTCTAAGTTTGAATCTATTTACTTGAGTTATTGGATATTTCTTGAATAATTAGCTATGTTGCACAGGTTTGCGAACCCGGGGGTGGGGTTCTCGAACCCGTCCCAGGTTCTCGTTCCCAAGTACCAGATTCGGGTACGGGTGCTTCTGAGAAGAACCCATTAGAACCAGGTTCTTCTATGAAGAATCGAGTTCTCCATTAAAAATAATTGGGTTCTTTTGTCTTGATGGATACGGAGAACCCTGATGATGGGTACTTGGAACTCCCAAAATCGGGTTCTTTGAAGTTCATTTTAGTGTTTATTTTTATTTTTTTAGTTGATTTAATGGGCTTCCCGTAATATTCCAGGTAGCTAGTTCTTCATTTTACGAGAGGAATTGGAGTATGTATGCCTTTATCCATTCAATAAAAAGAAATATGTTGGACTCAAAGAAGGCAGAGAACTTAGTGTACATTCATAGCACACTTCGTCTCATATCTGGAAAAGACCCTGGGTACAAGGAGGGTCCTTTCAAGAGATGGTACCAATACACAGATGATGCTATGTGTGTGGACGAGGAGGTACACCCAGATGGCCTTATTAAGCTATCTCCAGTTGTTATGGATGAGCAAGAGTCTCAACATGAAAGTGATTCCTACCTGGAGAGCATGCTAACTAACGATTTGATTGATGTTGATGACATGGTTTGAGGAAACCATTGTTTACTATTAGCTATTTTTATTTTAATATTTTGAAATTTCCTAGTTCTTGTTTGGAGATGCCTTAAGGCAAATTTTGAATGTAGTATGACAATGGACATATATCATGATTCTTATTAATATGTAAACTCTAATTTTCACTTGATATCAAACTAGAAATTTTGAAATTTCATTGTGAATGTTGAATGTTCAATGATGTGCATGTTTAAATATTTAAAGTTTAAATCATAAATATTTAGTTTTCATGTTTAAAAGTTGAAAAATATACAAATTCATATATATTTATAATTTATAAATATAAATTTTATATATTATATATATAAATTATAATATACCCCCGACGAATCCACGCACCCTATTTCAAAAACTGACGTACCCGTACCTATACCCATCCTCGAACCCATGTTTCCTGGCAACATAGGTAATTAGTTTCGAGAATACTCAAGTAATTTGATTAGCATTTTTATTGAATACTCTATCGTGGACTTGTGGAAAATTTTATATCTTTTGGTTTTTGAAATTGAGTATTTTGAGCATCTGCATAATTGAGATTTTTCATTAAAGGTTCACTTGAGTACTTAGTGTTTAACTCATAATAAATCATAATCTAAGTGCTTTGAGTTTGTTGTCGCATAGATTGTCTGAGCGACAATGCTTAGCCCAGGGGCTGATACCCTGATCCTTGATCTCTCCGTTTAAGCCATCTCTCTAGGCTAAGGGGGGTAGACCCTATGGGATAAAAGAAGACCAACTGTGAACCAGTTGGATTGGGAGACACAACAAGGCAATTTAGCACCTAATTGATTTTAGAAATTAATGTACCAGTGTCTTATGGAGTTAATGATTAAATGATTATCTATTAAATGTTGCAGAAATATGAACCTTGTAAAACAATCATTTATCATCAAATATCCCAAGCAATACAAGCTACTCAATAAACTTACAACACTTTAATAATGATCCAACAATTAAATTTCTAAAGATTGAATGCTCTAAACAGCCATACAATTTAAATGCTAACCAATTACCACTTTCATATAGCTAACTTTTAAATAAACATTTAAGTGCATTTAACTATAGAGCAGTGGAACATAGATATCACAAAAAGACACCAAAAATGAATTTTCAATTTTTAGTTAATTTTTTTTTTTTTTTTTTTTTTTTTTTTTTTTTTTTTTTTTTTTTTTTTTTTTTTTATTTTTTATTTTATTTTTATATTTTTAAATTAAACAAAACTAAACTAAGCAAAAACTAAAGTAAATGAAGTTTAAACTATTAAAACTAAACTAAACTAAATGAAATTTAAAATTATTAAAACTAAATCCTAAAATCAAATAAATCTAAAAAATCAAAGCAAAATATGAAGGCATTAAAAATCTAAAATTTAAAACTTTTATGATTTTTTATTTTTTTATACCTTTTTTTTTTACATTTGATTTTGAAACAAAACCAAAACTAAATTAAAAATTAAACTAAAACAAACTAAAAGCGAAACCACAAATAAAACTTAAATTTAATTTGAATCTAAAATCTAACACTACTTCATGAAATTCAAAACTAAAAGTAAAAAAAAAAAATCTAGACACACTTAAAAAAAAAAATACGCTATCCTACCCTAATCAAAATATTCATAAGCAAACCTATTGTTGTTTTTTACTGCAGGTTTGTGACGGCGGGATCTAAAGAGAGCAGCCACACAAGGAATGTTGCATGAGGGTGCTTCGACGACAATGTGGAAGCTTGGAAGCTAGCAACCAGCAGCTCTATGGGTTTGAGGATGGCAACAACGAGGGGAGCTGGGGATTGGGCGTATGGAGCGAGAGCGTGTGGATGACTGTGTGGGAGCGGCTGCAATGAGGGACGAGGAGGGAGAGAAGATCGACGTGGGTAGC
Organism: Pinus taeda; assembly: GCA_000404065.3. Lineage (NCBI taxonomy): Eukaryota > Viridiplantae > Streptophyta > Pinopsida > Pinales > Pinaceae > Pinus > Pinus taeda. Next base: position 7,200 of record APFE031046699.1, on the reverse strand, counting down.
GTGAAAGAATTGGCAATGGGAGGACGGAGGATTTCTGCGATGAGGGAAAGCCAAAACGGAGATGAGATGGGGGCTAGACAGCAGCAACGTAGGTGTAGCAGCATGCAAGGTTTCACAATTAGGGCAACATACAGGCAGTGTGGAGCTGCGGATTTAATGAAAGGACAGGGGAATGACTGCACAAGATAGCCATGGATTCTTGCAGATTTATAAGACGCATATAGTCACAATAGCGAGGGAGCAACGTGCAGAGGGAATGATTAAGGACTGCACCAGTTCAGCAATGTCTGAAAGGCTGGGCAGGCCACAGGAGTTGAGCAGCCTTTGGAGATGCTTGCATGGAGGTTTGGCAGCAATCCAGCCTGCCTAAAAAATTTCGAAATTTTTTTCCTGCAATAAAAATAAACCCCAAGCAGCAAAACAATTTTGATAAACCCTCAAATTTCTTCAGAAAATTTGAAAATCTGTTGAAGATTATCCCCTGCAAAAATGATGTTGAGGCCAGATCTTACCCTCCAGGGCCTAGATCTGGCTTCAGAACAAGATTATATCTTCAGATTTGAAACCTGTAACAACAAAAGCAAAAATACCCAGGAATAATATATGCAAGGATTAAAACTCTACCCTACAAACCAGTTAAACAAATACAATATTTATAGATTAACGACTCTAAGCAACCAGATTTGTCAATAATCCACAAAAATAATTTCAGAATTTCAGATTTACTATGAGGTGCTTCAGAAAACCCCTCATGTATTTAGAAAAAATTTAAATGATAAGCTCGGGATTAAAACTAGCTGGGCTCTTAAAAAAAAAATACTTCTTGGGAGTTGGCTAGTTTAGTCGAGAACTTCCCCAAATGCTCGTTGATCTTCACAATCTATATTTTCCTGCACAGCTCACTTCAACTATCAATAAAGAGGGCAAAAACAATACTAAAATCCAAATCCAATGGAGATACCTGCCATTATTTTCAGAAATTCTATTACCATTCAAACCCTAGTGATTAAACAAAATACCTGTGTTCAACATCACTCTTCATCAAGCTATTACCAATGACTGAAATTAAATTTATGCAGAAAAATGAAACATCTTACAACATTTCAGAAGAGTAACACCAGCAAGATTTTCAACCCCAAAGTCTTTCTTTATTGCATATAGAAAATGAATACAAGAGAGCTTTCTTCAGCACAAGACTCACAAATCGAATATTCTCAAATGACCCCTGACACCCTATTTAAAGAAAAATTTCCCAATGGCTAGTTCGAGTGATCCATGTCAAAATGATCTCGACCATCGATGAGAATCAAAATCTCTTTTAATCTCATCCGTCGAAATTTTAAATGCATTTTAATATATTAAAAAATTAAAATCTTGCATTTATTTCCTGAAAACTTTGACTTTTATATTTTATTATTTTTTAATTTTTATTATTTTTAATTTTTTATTTTTTTATTTTTATTATTTTTTATTTATTATATTATTTTTATTATTTTTATTGGACCCTCGAACTTAGCTTTTGGAAAAATCACCTAGGACTTAGGACTTATGAGGGGATAAAACATTTTCTAACCCTCAAGACACTTTACATCATGACTTTTACAATTTTACATCTCAAGGGGCAAAACCCATTTGACATAGATCCTCATAGACCACCTAGCTCTGCGACACAAATATAATCTAACAGATCAAGCAATTTGTAATAACCTAACCAAATGATTAGAATTATTTCCAAATTACTTTTACATAGACTCGAAGCACACTAGGATTCCCCTAAGATTCTAATGACAAAATCCATTCCGGCTTTGGGGTTAGGCTGAAGGAAAACTCTACCGACCATAGGTCGGTGAGACAAAAAACCTTCCGGAACATAGATCATCACTAGAAGATTAGGTTTACCTAGGCAAATACATACATGACACAGATTTGCTAAGATTATTTACAATTTACACATGTAAACTGGGTTTACAACATAACACAATCGGGCTGATGATGATAGTCGAATGGCATGGACACGTTGATCAAGTGCTATCCCTTTTGCGAAAAAAGGGGGTGTACTGCTATGGGTAGTTGACACGTAGTGGTCAACATCTGGCTCTACTTGGGGACTCGTTGTTTTACTGTAGGAATGTGAGAATCCAGAATCTGCATCCACGCAACACACAACAAAAAATAAGTAGCGTCCATCCAAAAAATCATCATATAACATTAGGCACATGAAAGATATAAGCTCTTCATTTATCATCTATCTAGTAACATGAAAAGTAAATCTAATCCTAAGGCAGAAATAAAATGTTGAAATGACAAGGAGTAAGGTTAGAAATACAATACAAAGGATGCCCCATGGCATTAGATATCATCTTTGAAGAGCAGCTTGAGCATTTGGCCATTTGCAGGTAAATCAAGTGGTTCTCCATCCAATCTGCTCTAATGGAATGAGTTTGGTCCAGTAATGTCTCGAATGATGTACGGTCCCAGCCACAAACTGTCGAACTTCTTATGTTTTCTTGGTTTTTCATTCTTGCGATCCCAAAGAAGTACCATATCTCCAACCTGCAAAGATCTAGATCAAGAGGATTTATGAAAGCTTTTCTTAATGTTAGATTGATTTTTACATATAGCATCAAAAGCTGTCCTACGAGCTTCATCTAACTCCACAATCTGATCTATCCTATTTTGAACAACATCTTTATTAGTGGAAAAATGCTGAAGGAGCTGATAAGCTGGTAATTGCAGGTGCACAGGTAAGGTTACATCCAAGCCATAAACCAATTCACAAGGAGATTTACCAATAGCTTTCTTTTTAGTGATTCTATCTGCCCATAAAGCATACTTTATTTTGCTATCCCATGATCTCTTATTATCTCCTACTATCTTCTTGATAATGGTTATGAGATTCTTGTTACTTGATTCAGCCAGACCATTACCCTGAGGATAGTAATTTGATGAATGAGACAAGACAATGCCATACTTGAAACAGAAAGACAAAAACTCGGAGGAACTAAAAGCCTTGGCATTATCAGTAGTAATCTTAGCAGGGACACCAAATCTAGTAATGATATTATTTTCAATGAAATCCATAATAACTTTTTCAGTGGCATTCTTAGCAGGAATGGCTTCAACCCATTTAGTGAAATAATCAGTAGCAATGAAAATCCATGAGTAGCCATTGCTAGAATTTTCATGGAACTTCTCGATGAAGTCGAGACCCCAATCCTGAAAAAGTGCCTCCACAATGACAGTTTGTAGGGGCAGGGCAACAAGCTTCTATTTCCCAGTGAACAGTTGACAAGCTTGACAACTTCTAACAAACCTATGCACATCAGAAAAAATTGAAGGCCAATAATAACCAACTCTCAGAATTTTGTGGGTGGTAGTTCTAGCAGCATAGTGACCACCACAAAATCCTGAATGAAACTCAGAAACTAATTTCTTGGACTCAATTTCATCAACACACCTAAGCACTATGTGCTCAGGATTTCTCCATCCAAGGTCATCCTTCATGAGGCAATACTTAGTGGCTTTTAATCTAAGAGCCCTTCTCTTATAAGCAACTAAATGGTTAGGACATGTAAGATTCATCAAGTAATAAACAATGTCCTTGTACCACTCATGCTCTCCTAATCTTTGCAACTCAGGCGAAGATAGATTGCTAAGACAAAACACACCTAAAGTCTTTCCGTTACCTTCGGTCAACATTTGTGCCAAGCCTTGGCCTTTGACTAGCTTGGTGGATCTGATCTCCAAATCATATTCTTGTATTTTAGTAACCCACTTAGCGCTCGTCCCTTAGTGATCGGTTTGAGTTAATATATCTTTAACAACAGAATGTGGGATGAAAGCAATGATTTTAGAATAACCCACATAAGTTTTGAAATGCTTAAGAGACTTGACCAGGGCATAGGCTTGCTTTTCCATGGTATCGTACTTTAATTTGGAATTTTGAAGCGCTCTACTCATGAAAGCAATAGGTTGCTCGTGACCATCTTTATTCTTTTGTAACAGGACACCAGCAATGGTATCTTCAGAAGCGAAAGAAAAAATCATGAAATCCTTGGAATAATCGGGACTAAGACAGGGGCTCTTGCAATAGCGCATTTGATTTTCTGAAAAGCCTTTTTGCCATCTTCTTGCCAAACAAATTTTACATCTTTCTTTAGAAGACTTTGAATAGGCTTAGCTACTTCTGCGTAATTTGGAATAAACCTTCTAAGAAAATTTGTTTTTCCAAAGAAGGACTGAAGGGATTTAAGATTATGAGGAAGAGGAATCTTTTGGATTGCTTCAATTATTTCAGGATCAATCTTGATTCCATCTTTAGAAGTGATATGGCCAAGTAATTTCCCTTTGGTTACTCCAAAAACATACTTAGCTGGATTCAAAGAAATCCCGTATTCTCTACATCTATCGAAAACCTACCTAAAATGATTTATATGGCTGATATCATCTTTAGAAAATACAGTAAGATCTTCTTGGTAAATGTCAATAAATTTCCCGATTAACCCCTTAAGGCATAGTCCATAGCCCTTTGAAATGTAGCCCCGACGTTGGTTAATCCAAACGGTTTCTAATGTATTCAAAAGTACCCCATGGTGTGGTGAATGTGGTTTTGTGACGATCTTCCTTTTTAACCCATTCCTGATTATACCCATAAAAACCATCTAGCAATGACATCATTCCAGAACCGGTTACTCTTTGCAACAAAGTCTCCATGTTTGGCAAAGGGTAATTATCTTTTTTCCATGCTAGATTAAGATTTCGAAAATCGACACAAAGCATTATCGTACCGTTCTTTTTCCTAACAATCACCAGATTGGAACACCATGTTGAATGCCTTGTTTGAGCGATAATTCCTGCCGCAAGCATTTTTGAAAGCTCTTTCTGAACCAAAGGGGCTAACTTAGGATTAATCTGCCTAAGCTTTTGGCGAAAGGGTTTAGCATTTTCATCTTTTAAGGGGATAGTATGTTCCATGACATCTTCCCTATAGCTTTTTAATTCATCATAAGAGAATGCTAAAACATCTCGATACTCGCGAAGTAAATTAGTTAACTTTTTTCTTTCCTCGACACTAGAACCTTTACCAATTTTAACAATCTTTGGGTTCGCAGGAGTACCAATGTTTATCTCGAGGTATTCACCTGGGTCCGTTTTATTTTCCTCTCTCAACTTTGTGGCATCATGACGATCGAAGTGTTGCTCTAAGGCAACCACATTCCTAGGAGTAGGATTTATGATATGTTCATGATCAACAGATCCATCCTCCTCAGAACCTATCCGAAAATCTTCAAACTCGTCCAGACTATCAAGAAAATGAATCACTTGCTTTTCAACATTAAAGACTTTCCAATGCTCTAAGTTATCTGGAACAGACGGCCTAAATATAACTTCCATTTTGATCTTATCCTTAATTAGCTCATCAGATAGCTGGAAGGTAGTAGCAGCTACGGCAAGTTCATTCGCCAAACTATTATGCTCTCTTGGGATAGCTTCAAGGTCAAGGGCATCAAAGTGTTCCATAGTATCCCACACAATATTTTGATAATTCCTTAATCTTTGATTTTTACATATAAACTTATTTTTAAGCTCCATGATAATTAAATTAGAATCCCCCTTAATGCTAAGCAACTTAATTCTCAAAGATTTTGCCAATTCAAGAGCCAACAGTAAAGCCTCATATTCAGTGACATTGTTGGTTGCTTCGAACTCCAATCGATAGGCAAACTTGAAAATATGACCAAAGGGAGACTTTAACACTATTCCTGCACCTTTACCATGCCTAGACGATGCACCATCAAAATACATGTATCGAACTTTATCATTGAGATCCTTAATCTTATGATCAGGAGGAATTATGAAATTAGACATGATAGCATAATTCCCAATGTCAGATTGCTCTTTAATTATCTCATTATGAGGTCTATTAGGATCTTCAACATGGAATTTTCTTTCAGGCTCTTTATTAAGTCTCACAAAACCATCACCTCTAGGGGAAGGAATCATAGCATATGACTAATTCATTTGAATACTTCCTCCTAGATCAAAGGCCCACTTTTTGGATAAAAGCATACCCCAGGCATCAGGCACATCAACAACAACAATGTCCATAACAATCATGATGTCTGGGTAAACTGATAAATAAACCTGTAAATCTTTGATCAAACCATGAACTTCAATTTTCTTAGAATCCATGGCACATATGTTGTAATAGGATCTAGAAACTCTTAAATTACGATGTTCCATGACCCTTTTAGTCATGACACAAGGCGATGCACCAGAATCCAACATGCAATTATTCAATTTATATCCATTAACCAATAGAGTGATAAATAAAGGCTGGTGATCTTTGTTATCCGAATCTAAACTTTGCAAATATATGGGAGCATTGTGATAATCAACTTCCGGGGTCTTCTGTTGAGAAATATTTACTTGAGGACCTTGAATAGCTTTTAGTAGCTTATCTCTTTGGGAAGGGATTTTAGCAATCTCGGAGACAGGAACCTAGATTTTCACATTGTTAAACCAACTTCCCAAATCGACATCTAATCCAGAGTTTAAACCAGGGTTAAAAGTTCGAGGGGGAATTTGATTCCCGCTTTGATCTTTATCCCTTCTCTGATAGGTTAAACCTTTATCTCTAGAAATCTCCATGATTTGCTCCAGAGAGGGTTTTTCACCATATAACTTAGCCAAAATGTCATCTTCATTTTCAAGGTTGTTTATACTAAAAGCTGACGAGGGATTCATAACGTCACGACTATTTTTCGTAACCTCCATCCAATCATCCATAGACAAAGAAAACTTGTTACCCACTGCATTTATTTGATCACCTGCCCCAAACATTCCATTATCTAAAATTCTTCTAACGATGGGACAAGTGGCCTCTTCATGAAGAGCATCATAAACCCGACAGTAAGGCAGAGCACTATCAACCTAAGTCACAGGACACGTCCCCCAGGGTCCCGTGTCCCGTATTTTACGTATTGGACACGAAAACGGCCCTAATACGTGTCGAATACGATTTTCAACGTGTCATGAAAACTTGAATACGTATTCTACGTTTTCCGTCGTGTCCTAAATTTTGAATACACGTATTTGGTTTGTAGAATACGTTGCCCTAATGTATTTCAACATGTTGAATACGTATTGCAAAAAAAACATAATTTAAAGCCCACGCATTGGTCTATTTTGGGTTATTTT
>APFE031046693.1:0-32691 GCA_000404065.3 Pinus taeda | reverse complement strand
TGTGCCCCTACCCTAATAAACTTGACACTGCATCTCCTTCACGAGTCCTCCCTTTCCCTATTGTAGGGGACATGACCCACTCCTTGGACGCATGTCTCCACATCGTAGGAGATGTTGTGGGAGGGTTCCCTGACTAAATTCGGCTTACCTCCCTTTGAAACAATCTAGAATTATGATTTATATGTTCTATTCTGATGCCTAGTATTTTTCATTCATAATGTTTGCTCACTGTTGTTCATGTACAATGATTTTATTCAAGGTCTGATTTCTATTTTCCATGCCCTGTCATATAAAATTGTATGGAAAGTTATTCTAGGAGTTTGATGTTTTGCAGAGTTTTGGTTGTGGTGGCCAACAATGACTATTAAAAGCACAAGACTTTTCAGTTTACAATTTCATTTTCTCAGATTTTCAATGGTTTGTCATATATTTTGCATGAACCTGTCTAGGGAGTAATTTTAGTCTGATATTTTTGCTGGAAGTTGGTTGTGGTGGCCAACGGTTGATCTTTAAGAGCTATGAACTCTTCAGTTTACAGAGTTGCTTTCTGATATTTTCAGTTTTCTCAATTTTCACATTCAGTTTCGGATTTTCTAATTTTCACATGATTTTCTTCCTTTTGTATGGATCCCATCGACATAAATTTCAGTTTTGTTCTTTAAATTTTAACATTTTCTTCTCGCACTTGAACTTTAAAAATGGGGTGCTTCCTGTCTCTGTGTACTCGGTGAACTTAGTTCAAAGTATATAGTAAAGGTATGTTTTTGGTGTGTTTGCCGATTAGTATAAATTAATGCATTGTTTACTTGTTAATACTAGTGAAGCAGGCAGGATCATTATTAGCCTTTGTGGTTTACAGACAATTTAGGTCAAAATTTGTGAGTAAAATGCAAGACCTAGTTGGGGATTCTCATTTAAAACCTCTAAATGGATAACATGGTAACGTGGTACTTGCAGGTTTATGGTGCTCGCCCCTTGCGATGATGGTTGAAAAGTAAAGTTCTCACTCAGCTATCTTGGATGCTCATCAGTGGGGAGATTGATGAGAATAGTACAGTATACATTGATGCAGTGCTTGATGATGGTCTCCACCTTTCTTGATCGTCATTGTCCTTCTTAGGCTCATCTTCGTTATTCTCCAATACCTCAAACAGGCACCCAAAATGATCGGTTGAAGGCAAATTGTTGAAATTACTACGAGGAGAAGGAGATGGCCTACCTTATTGGACCAAGAGGTAATTGGCAATGTCCATGGAGTTAGATGAATTAATTGAGGATGTATCTAGAACAAACTCTGGGAGTTGTGACATCCAAACTCATATATCACTTGCAATGCTTGGAGTTGATGATGATTTGGTATCAAACAGTAGTCCAGATTTTAAATCTACTTCTCTGAGCTTCATAATTTTTCTTACTCCTTGCTTCTGTAAAAGCTTCAATATTTTATATTTGGTGTATTACTGTGAGCCAATGTCACTACTTAGCTGTGTTCAATTTCAATCACTCTGTATAATGGCTGAAGCTGTGTCTGAAGTTGAGTAGAGTCCATGTAAAGTCCCTTTCCCACTTGATCTACTTGGAGCAAACTTTTAGAGAACAAGAACATGATAATAACAAACCTAGGGGCAAAACCTTTTGCTCTGCAAATTCCAGCTGGGGTCCTTAATAAATATAGTTAAAGTCTATAAGCACTTTTTAAGGCATCTCAGCACAGCTCAGTAACTAATTTAGTCATTTGCACATCTCTTGTCTTTTGGTGAGCATTTCTTGTCTTTTCTCTTGTGTTTCTTTACTTGTTTAAAAATTTTGAACAATTGATATCATTCATCGTTTTTTTGAATTAATTAAAGTTTGGCCAATTTTCACTGATGAATCCATTACTACTGCGTTGTAGCATTTCTTTTTGCATTCTGGTCAGGTGAAGCAGTAAACTTTGATGCATCTTTGTATTTTGTTTCGATTAATATAATTGTGTCTCTTCTTGTGGGCTCACTAGAGCTGAAAATTTTCTTGTCCTTGCCTTTGGAGCAATTGCATGTATGTGGAAGGAAAAATAAGTATGATATTGCTATTGATTTGCCAGACCATTGTTATGTACTTTTTCAGGTCTGAAGATATGTAACTTGTGGTTTAGCTTGATACATTCTCTTCTATACCACTTTACTTTAACTTTGTCAATATCATAAGTCCAGTAGCGATTTAAGTGTATGTCTACATGGTAGAACTGCATTAGGCTTGAACATTTATAAAAAATTACATTGTATTTAAAGAAATATGATGTCCAGATAGCATAGAACTCCAAACATCAAACCTCTTTGCTCCTTGTAGGCTTCAACCAATATCTCTTTTAGAGAAATTCAACAACTCTCATTTAATAATCCTATCAGCCTCTCTTTGTACCTTTTGGGACAATTGCTAGTAATTACAAATTTTGGAAATGTCTTGATGGACAACGAAGTCGAACATGAACCACAACAAGGTTAAATATTTGACCTTGCTACTATTGGTTGATATTACCAAAACCCAAATATGTCGAAATGAAATCTTTTTAACAATATGCTACCCACTTCACTTACGTCGTCACATTCCAAGGATAAAGACGTTGCCTGCAGGTCTCTCACTTTCAGCTGGCCATCATGAAATTAATTTCCTTAGGCAGGTTGACGGAAAAATTTCTTGATTATAAATTCAGGGAATATATAAAATTTAGAGTAGAGCAAGGTTGAAATAATCAAGCTTATCATTTTTTCTATAACAAGACATCCCCAATACATCATTGTCCTCATGGCTACCACATATCTGATTTGTCTCCAAGGCACATATTCTATCTCCTGGAGGTCTTATGTTCTTCTTTTTTCCTCATATCAAAGTTGCCCATGGATCACATTGTTGTATTTTTCAAGATGTATTTTTTGGACAATCATAATGTAACTATAAAGCTTTTTGTTCGTGCTGAAAAAAAGGTGAAATAATAAAGTAGTCTTTAAGTGTGATTTTTTGGAAAAGTTTTTAGGTTTATTTTCTGATTTAATTTGTTTGGAATTTATCATGGATATATTGAAATCACAAGTTTGATTAGGGAACTTTTTACAATAGAAGTGTTTCAGGGCTTTGAGAGCTTTGAATCCATACATGTATTCAAAAAACCAGCTTAAGCAATGCAAATCCAGATTTGGCCACAATTTTTTTAACCTAATTCCAACCAAAAATACATCAAAAATTCCAACTAATAACACTAAACACTACATAAAACAATTGAGCTCACTATAATATATCTAGTGAAATGTCTTTTCTCTAATAACAATCTATTCATTTTTTTTATTTGAAAACTTTATATACATTTCACACTAGTTAATTAAAAAATTGTTACCAAATAAATTAATTTTCTCCTTAAATTAATTAAGAGAAGCACCCTTTTAAGATTTTTAAATAATGATGATAATTACTCATTTAAACTTTTAATCATTTAAATTAGATGATATTTGAAAATTTATTTATAAATAATTAAAAATATGCTAATGTGATGATTAATATCGTTTAAATTAATTTTAATGTTACCCAAGCAAGTAATAAATTTATAATTTAATAAAATATTTATCTTTGGTTATTTTGACTAAATTATTTGTAATCCAGTAAATAGTTTATTAAGAATTTAATATAATTATATTTAATTAAATTTAATAAAATTTTTTTATAATTATATTTTATGGAGGAATCCTTAAATGAGAACTGGGGTATTTTTTTTAAAATAAATTACTTACTCTCTCATTTAATGTGTGTCATTTTATTTTGGCAAAAAAAATATATTAATTTTGAAGTTTGAAAAATAATTTATATATTTTATTTAGCATTTTTATTTTTATTTTTTTAAAATATTTAATTTTAAATCTATAAAATTAATATATAATTTTTAAAATAAAATATATTTTAATTAAAGAAATTAAAATAATAATAAATAATTATAATTAATTTTAAATAATTAACTTCAAAATTTATATAATTAAAATATATTACTATTTGATAATATTTTCTATGTTACCTTTAAAATTAGACTATGATTGAGCCAACTAAAAATAATAATAATCCCTTTGAGTGGATCTCCCGATCGATTAATATCCACTGCCAAAAAAAATACAATTAATATCCATTAACAAAAAAGTCTCCAAAAGAATAATACTAAATGAAAAAAAGCTGTCTTATCGACTAACTACGATTCTAAAACTTTGACCATTTATAAAAACTAGTGTCCTCGTCATCCTTTTACCTTTCAAATCGGAGCAAGAACAAGCTATGACCCTCTAATCTGTCGAGATATTTTAAATTCCGTGTAATTTGGAGCATGATCAGGGATAGCGATGACTGAAATAAAAATTTATTAAGAACGTGACACACAAATAAACTTTTTTAACCATGCTGATAAGGACGACACGTGGGCACCATGACAAGGACGACAAGTGGGCACCATCTCCAGACAGCTGAGTCATGGACCTGCTTTTATATCTTTGTTATTCCACAATTAAGAATGATTAAACTTCGTGAATTGAATGTACAGACGACGGCATACACAGAAATATAGAAAAATTTTAAACTATTTTTAAGTAAAAAATTAAAATAATAATAAATAAATATAATTAACCTTATCATTAAGGGTTAATTTAATTAGTCAAAATCCATATAATTAAAATACATTTATTATGATACCTTTAATTGACTCCAGAATTGAGCTCAGTAAAATTAATGCCTTTGAGTGGATTTCTTGATCGATTAATGTCCACTGCCCAAAAAAAATCTAATTGAGTTTTTAAATATAGTGATGTGTGGTTTGACGATAAGTTATATAGGCGAAGTTTGGGAAGACTGAAGTTTAAATCTCATTGAGTACAATGATCTGCTGTGGTGGCGGCTAGAAGGGCGGATTCCCTTTTCTTGTGAGTTTGCTCTTGCTAAAATCATAAGAACTTAATACCCCTTTCATGTGAGTCTGCTCTTGCTAAAATCATAAAAACTTAATATACCCGACTTACAAGTGGTTGGTTATGCTCTTGGTATTATAGTGGTGGCTATAAAATTCTATCTGAGTCTCCCCTAAATTAAACATGACAGTTACCAATTCACCATATGATTAAAAAACAAACAAAAAAGTCTGCAAAATAATAATAGTGAACGAAAAAAAGCTGTCTTATCGACTAACTCCGATTCTAAAACTTTGACCATTTATAAAAACAAGTGTCCTCGTCATCCTTTTACCTTTTAAATCGGAGTAAGAACGAGCTATGACCCTCTAATCTGTCAAGATATTTTAAATTCCGTGTAATTTGGAGCAAGATGAAGAATAGCCCTGACTGAAATAAAATTTTATTAAGAACGTGACACACAAATAAACCTTTTTAACCATGACGATAAGGACGACAAGTGGGCACCATGATAAAGACAACACGTGAGCACCATCTCGAGACAGCTCAGTTATGGACCTGTTTTTAAATAATGTCATATATATCTTTCTTTCTTATTCTAACAATTCAGAATCATGAAGCTTCGTCAATTGACATATGAATGTACAACCGACTGCATACAGAAATCAAACTGCATTTTAAGGAGTGGAATTTAATCGCTCCAATTCATTCGTTCAATCGATATATCAGTATATGCATTGTTTTCTAAATTTAAGGAGTCGAAATTAATTTGGAGGTGAAGGCTTAATTTGAGTATAGAGCATGGCTACTACTAATCCGCCACCAAGCCATGGCAAAATGATTACAATTCTCAGTATTGATGGAGGTGGGGTTCGTGGGATTATCCCAGCAGCTATCCTCGAATTCCTGGAGGAAAAGCTACAGGTATCGATTTTAGTCTACCCCACTCATTAAATCTTATGATCCCTCCCGTTTTCTAAAATATCATCCTTCTTGCCAAATTGAATTATAAGTTCTGTCACAGGAATTGGACGGCCCAGGCGTGAGTATAGCTGATTATTTCGACATAATTGCTGGAACCAGCACGGGAGGATTGGTCACTGCCATGTTAACCGCTCCAAATGACAAGAATCGTCCATTGTTTCCTGCAAAGAATATTATGAAGTTTTATTTGGATAATTGTCCTCTTATTTTTCCACATACAACGTTAGTAAAATAGTTCTTTTTGTTTGGTTAAAAAGTCAACATATATTGCTTATAGTTGTTTTTTCTTCAACAGCAACATCAATATTGAGTTAATAGAAAATGAATTATTGCAGATATTTGTTACAAGCCGCAATAAAGGACCTGAGTGGCCCCAAATATTCCGGGGATTACCTGCACAAAATGTTGAGAAACTATTTGGGGGATACACGATTACACCAAACCCTAACGAACGTTGTGATTACTGCATACGACATCAAAACACAACAACCTGCGATCTTCACCACTTTTAAGGTAATGTTTCTATGATCTGTGTGACACAAGAAATTGAACTTTCAAATAAAGAGCAACAATGATATATGGTAAGTCTCCTCTCCAGGCCAAACAGGACAAGTTAGAAGATGCACTTTTGGCCGATGTCTGCATTGGAACCTCAGCAGCTCCAACATATCTTCCTGCTCATTTCTTCCAAACAAAAGATTCCTGGGACAATACCAAAAGCTTTAATCTCGTAGACGGGGGAGTTGCAGTGAACAATCCAGTATATATATTCTCCATCTCTCAATGGTGTGATTATGATTTGAAGCAAGATTTTGAATTTTGTTTAAGAGGTTGTGTGATTTGGTGTTTTATAAAATTTGTGTTGCAGACGTTACTTGCAATAAACCAAGTGACTCAGCGAGCTCTCGTAGGCTGTCCAGATTTCTTAGTGCCAACGTCTAAAACTTGCGTGAGTTATAAACCTATTTTGTTTATAAATCGGATTCATGCAGCCAAATATTCATTATAGTTGACCTTTGAATGATTAAGTAACTGGAGTGATAATTAGTATATGTGTTTTAAACAGGATAGTAGCAAGTTTCTGGTGCTTTCTCTTGGAACCGGAAAGAAAATAGCTAGTTACGACGCCATTGACGCTGCAAAATGGGGACTGCTTAAATGGTTATCCAACGACAGTAAAGTGCCGATAATTGACATGTTTCAGCAAGCGAGTGCAGATATGGTGGACGTTTACGCAACGGTCGTGTTCCAAGCCTTTAATTCCGAGAAGAACTATTTAAGAATCCAGGTCCTTTTCTTCTTCCCTGTATAAAAAAAATTTCGTCATATGGTTGTTTAGAGATTGGGACCTTATCTAATTCAGTTTTATTAGCATACAATACATATTCGAAAGGTGTAACAAATTGTATAATTGGGATCAGGTTGAATTATCAGGAGATACAAGCTCAACGGATCTGTCAAGTAAGAAGAATCTGGAAGAGCTGGTGAAGATAGGGAAAAATCTTCTGGACGCTCCTGTTTCAAGAACGAATATAGAGACGGGTGTGATTGAACAAGTGACAGGCGGAGGCACCAACCGGGATGCATTGACTAGGTAAGCACATGGATTTCATTTAATGGAAAGAAACAACTTTGAGAACAAAGAATAACAAGTGAAATTTTCATTGTAGTCATCATATATATATTTATTGGTTGCGATGTTGATATAATTGAGATGATTCCACAGATTTGCGAAGGCGCTCTCCGATGAAAGGAAGCTACGATTATCGCGCTTCTAATCGCCTTTCACAGCTTTACTTCCACTAGAAGGAGGCGTCAGCATCTGACGAAATCGGAAGTTAAACCTCGTCGATTTCGATAGGTCAAATTGAAAACCCTAATTGTTGTATTCCTTCATGTACCTATCTGTTTTATAATTCTGTTTGGGGCTTTTTTCTGGCTCGTAAAAAAAATAGTTTTTCCCACTATAAGAGATGTGCTTTTCCAACTATTTTTTTCTCGATGATCTTATTATTTATGTACTTCATATATTTTTATCCATTAAGATGATCATTTAATGAACTTAATATATTTTTATCCATTAAGATGATCATTTATGTACTTGATATATTTTTATTCATTTTTAATATATATGTTATTTTATATTTTTTTAATAATTTTAAACCAGTCTTTATTTTGAAAAAGAGTTTTTATATATTTAATTTTAACTAGTTTAGATTTATTTGCCAAATAGTGAGGCACATCAAATCTTTGAAGTGTAATTTTCTTTTGAAATGAAAATATATTTGATTTGTCAAGTGCAATTTTTTTTAAGAGAGAAAGTAATTTGATTAATCAAAAATCTTAGTAGATCCAAAGTTTATATATATATATATATAATTAGAAAAAACATGGATTGTAAAAACTTTATCCTCAAAAGCTTACAGTGATAAATTGTCTATTTTGCCCAATTTCATTGTAATTATTAATTTAATTATTTTATTTTTATTTTTATGTAATTTCAAGGAAATGAAAGGTTTACCTAACATCTATTCCAAAGTGGGCTAGAAGCAGATACTAGAGATTTATCTTTAAGGAAATGTTCTAGAATATTCATAATAGTATACACAAGTCAAAGATTGAGATATATTTCCAAAATAGTTATGTTTTTTTACTTTTTAATTAAATTAATTAATTAAAAAAAGTCATATAAACCAGTGTCATTAGAAGCCATTTATGATTTTTTTGGGTACATGTTATTGCTAAACCATAATATTGGCTCTTAGTATTTTAACAAATCTTCTTTACAAATTAAGAATCTCTATGAGAAAGTGAGATAACATTCTATGATTAAAAAGCTTTTTCTATTTTTTTAAATACCTATATATTTAACTCATATAATACACATATATTAATTCTTTAATAATAATAATGTAAAAAAATATTATTATTATTTTAATTTAATAATGTAAATATATTAAGAAATAAATGTTTTAATATATTATATATTATATTTTTTTGACTTTTTCCAATTATTTAAATTATATCACTATAATAATTTTAATATATTGTTATAGAATATCTTTTCTAAAATACTTAAACACATAAATATAATAAACAATTTAATTACTATTTATCTTTTGTGAAATTTTATATATATTTATAATTGTAAAATTAAAAATATGATTTCACAAATACCATGTTTTATTTTAAAATTTTATACAGCAAATTTAAATCACCCATGTTTACTTCATTCATTTTTGCTCCATTTCATGCAACCGGAATGAAATCACAACTATGGCATGTTTCAAGTTTCAGTCTTTTCACTTCAAAAAACAAGTTTTTAAAGGTAAAACTCAAAACTTAAGGGGATAATGTCATGAATAAGTTTTAATATACCTTTAAAACTTAAGCAGATAACGGCATGAATAAGTTTTAATAGAAAATGGTAGAAGCATAATATGACAGAAGTGCTCACTCTCCTTAATAATAAAGGTCTAAATAACTTTATTTTTGAAGGGTTTCATATATACGAATGTTAAACTTTCAGTTACTTCTTATTAGTCTCCTAAGTTTTTTTTGATGAAGATATTGAAATCAATTGAGAGGAGCTTTGACAAACAATTCAAGGGAGCGTTCAAAAAATACATAGCAAAGAATAACATAATTAAAACGGCACATTGGAAAATAATTAAAGCAGTGCGTTGAGGATAATAATACAATTCTACGATGGATACATTTTAATGCAGCTCAATGTAGTGCATTGCACATTATTCTACAATGTGATGAAGGGTGTAGAAATAATGCCCTGGAAAATCACTTTTTGATGAGAAAAATATGTAAATTAAATATTTGGGCGCACATATGTTTCAACTCAAGGGTAAATGGAGGTTTGGTAGCCTTATAAGCGTACGTATTTCAATAGAGACTTGCAGAATTTAATTTTTCTTTAATCAACTCGTAAAATTGGATTTCAACAGAATATTCTTCGTCCGAGGAAAACATCAACGCTTGTGATTTGATGAAGCCTTCTTCTCTTGAACGTTGGATAGAGGTTTGTTACGCTTATAAGCGTACTTATTTCAATAGAGATTAGCAGGATTTTTTTATTCTTTTTAATAACTGAGGAAAATGTTGGAAGGTATTAATTCTGACTACTTTCTGTTAATGCAGTAGCTAGATTAATCTAGAGAATATAGTAGAGGTTCAAAGGACAGGTTCTAAAAGTAGGCGGGTCATCAATGCTATAGGCAGCAAGAACCATAAATGTCAGTCAGCAAATTGCTGTAAAATTTAAAGCTATCAGTGTGTATAAATTTCTATATTTGTAATGTAATGAACAAGCTCTTCTATTAGTCTTCCTTGTTTCTGATATGGTATCAGACCTGAGAGTTTCCGCTGTGTCTACTGTGTGTGGAAGAGCTGTGAGTGAACCTGTTTGTGCCCGTTGTGGACCACAACATCTGTCGCTGTGTTAAACGAAGAGTGCGTTGAGAGTGAGAACTGTAGGGGTTGAGTGCTGCGTGTTTAGCTGTATAATCTCTAATAGAAAACAGATATAAAATAGCTTTCTGTCTCGGATGTAAAGGAGAAAAGTAGAAGCATATAAAAAAGAATGCACTCATAAACCATATGAGAACTGATGACTATATGAGAAAACTTAGTGAATGTACTCTTTTTTTTTTAATACAAAAAATATATTTTTCCAAAAAAACACCCTTCATTTCTACCATTCCTCCATCAGCCTGCAATGGCTTTCGCAAGTAAATGGATTATCGCTTTTACCTATATTATCTATTAGCAACACGACTTTAGGAAGTTTGGTACTCTAAAATATTCCTTACCGTTTGTTTAATGCGTCTTCACTTAGCAAATTTTGGTTTTTTTTTGTGATGAAGGAACTAAAATTCAAGACCGTTGTGTTTTGGGTATTTGTATTGGTATCTTATTTGATTATGTTATTTTGCAAATCTTCATTGCAATTATACAAATCATGAACAATTCTAAAGAAGGCTACTCACCCAATCTCCATTCCTTGATTTCCATGATGTTTGCGAGATAGAGAGGAGAATGTGCCATATCGTTTTGTGTCGTATGATCTTCACAAGTTCTCAATCCCACATCAAATGTATTGAGCCTCTTGTGTTCTGAATTGATTCAAGCAACCTGCAATTTTCGTTTTGGTTTTTTAAATATAATTTTTTGGGAGCAGTTTTTCTTTTCCTTTTCATAATTTTAACTCTTTTTCTAATACTAAATAAAACAGGTTTTTAAATATAATTTTTTTAAGCGGTTTCTCTTTTCTTTTTATAATGTTAATCCTTTTTGTTAATACTAAATAACAAGTGGAACACTTAGTCTCAATTACTTTAAAGTGAAATTTTTTGGAATCAAGTTCATATTTGTGTGGGATAAATAGTTATATTGTTATTAGAGAATTTGTATTCTTATGATTATTTATTTATGGGCTTCAAACATCTTTCATATCATATTCCAAATGCAAATTGAAATAAATTAATAATAAATAAAATGAAACTTGAATAATTTCTTATCAATAAAAAAAATTGAAATATATATATTTAAATAAACTAATAATAAATAAAATGAAACTTGAATAATTTCTTATCAATAAAAAAAATTGAAATATAATAATTAATCTATTATTTTAAACAAAAGACTGTACTAAGAAAATGCCATTAACGAGAGTAGACCATAAATGAATTTGTAATAATTTTTTTTTCCCTAAAAAAGACCGTACATCAATATTTAAATGAGTGTAAGTCAATGTCCGAGTAAAATTGAAACTTCCATTAACGATAGTTAGACGAGAAATTAAATTAATTTTGTAAAAAACATATTGAAGATAACTAAAAATAAATAAATAAAAAATGTTTAACTTAAATATTAATATTATATTATGGTTTAGAGTGATTAGCACAATCATATTTAATATAATATAATAGTAAATTCCTTGATAGACAAGGATAAACTATGATATAAATTATTTGAGATAGTTGTGTTAATATGACATTATTAATTAATAATTAATATTATAAATAATTATTAAATAATTTAGTAATAATAATAATACATTAATATTATAAAAGAATATTAACACAATTTAAATTAAAACAAAAAGATGAATAATAAAACATATTAATAAAAATTAATAACCTAAATATATAACATTATTTATGATAGAAAAATATGATAAAATAAATAATCAAATTAACAATAAAATATTAATAATAAAAATTAACAACTGAAATAGATATACAAAACTATAATATTAACCAATGTGAAATGTTGCTAAAATAATGTTGGTAATTGAAAATATAAAATAATGTTACTAATTAATTATAAGCATAGGAAAAAGTAAATACATTGAAGGGAACATAAATTTCGACATCAACAACAATTGTTGTCAATCACTAACAAGCATTCATGGTAGTTAAGAAAGGACGATTTTGACAATGTTGCTCACAATGCAATAAAGAAATGAGATGAAATTTTTAAACATTACAAAACCAACGACAACAATCCAAAGTTTAGTAACATTAAAAGAAATAATAATAACAATAACACCACATTCGACAACAAAATTCAACTCTCAACACTTGACTACAACACAATTATTTCATAACAACCTCTTCCAAAACACATTTAGAGCAATGGAAAAAGCAACACCAAATCAAATCAACAGGATAATGATCACGATACTTCACGCTTTCAAGGTAGTCCCTTCTCATCTTCCTCCATCATTCTCTTTGGGTCAAAAGATATAATGTTTGAACATCTTATTTCATTCCACTCAAAACACGGAAATGCTCATCGACAAAATGAGGATGTAAGCCATGCCTTCTATTAAACCTTGCACGAATAAAAGTAACAAAACTAATAGTTTTTGTAATTGAATTAATCGCTCTGATGTAATAATTACCATCAATGTTTTCCATATCCATGAATCTTTGACAAAAACATACAATTAAAATCAGTACACGCAAAGAAAACAAATTAACAGAAACAAAACTATACATTTATGATTTTGTTTATTTCATATTGAAACATAAATATAAAAGGATTCAAACGAAGGACAGAAAAAGCACAAACAACTACAATTCAAGAAATCAAACAACAATTGCTCTGAAATAGTCTATTTTCTTAAAAAATATTTCATAAACCCTAAACTGTATTGAAGATAAATACCCAAAAAATGATATTGACTTGAATTGCTCCTCGTGTTTCTTTCTAAGTGTAACCTATGCACTATCTTTTATTTTTGCATAACATTAAGAAGCAAAAGGTGGTGAAATCCGCAAACCATCTATTGATTTCACTCTCGATATAGCTATAAATGTTAGACCTTGCATTTCTTTGTCTCCAATATCTACAATGGCTCGTTGCATAGTCATCCCCGGTTAATTGTGTATTGTCAACACCCATGCCATTTTCAGAGGAATTTGCCTCATATTCCCCCTAATAACATACATAATAGGTATACGAATTTGAAAATAATTATCAAAATAGAACACCACAATACTTTTCAAACATAACTATAACCTATTGTGGACATTGCGGTAGCTTTGAACCAGACACAAAGAAAACATTTTCAATATATCAAAGTGCACCATTAACAAGACCAACTTTAACCCACAAATTACACGTTAAAATCACACGCTCCCCACGACATAGCAATACTTCATGCTCCAATATATCATCATCACTATCAATTATTTATGTTCTTCTACCACTTGTGGCAACACATCTCACAATAAGAGAATTTAATGCTTTAATCATTTTTCGATTGTGCAAATTAACGAGATTATTCGTTGCAAATAAGTGAATAGAAGAATCAAACAAAATCCTTTGTTGTCAATCCAACCAAGTATCAAAATGGGTCATAAGAAAATCCCAACCAATAAAAGAAGGCTCTCCATTTCTAATATTGGTTAAAAGATTGCGAAAAGATGTTTTTCTGGGATCATCTCCTTGCTGCCTATAAATTTTATCCAGAGCCACTACAATGTTGAAGCTTTCCCACAAAAATTTCCCAGATGTTCTACCTGCATACAACAATTTATCCTTGACAAGAGGCAACTGGGCAAGGTCACTCACAAGAATGATGGACCTACCACCAAAAGGACAATCCTTATTTTCAGGAAAGGCTTCTCGCAAACAAAAATCTATTTGTATAATATACTTCGACCTATAAATCTCATCTCGTAAATCAATATATATCCAACATGTCTTATTTCCTCTTAGAACACTGCCAAAGCCTACCCACATAGTGGCTTCATATCTTTTATAGGAATCTTTAAAGTTGAATGTATTATTTTCCCACATATGTTAAAAGAAACAATACCAGTTGGAGCAAGCAATAACAATGGACTTTTTCCATTTGTTGTTGCACTAGAAAGAGCATGAGAAGTACACCCAATGAGCAAAGACTTCCATGTTCCAACAATACCCGGAATAATCGTTTTCAAAGCACCATCATTTTCACCATTAGAAAAGTGTCGAAAAATAATTTCAAAAGAAGCTAGTTGTTTTTCTGATAAAGACAAAGGCAACAAATATATGTATGTAATGAACCCATAATTCAAAACACTTGTAGACTGTGCTTGCTTTACAAAATTGACCCTTTCTTCTATTAAATAATTTGACACCATCATTTCCTTCTAATTATAATTAATATCAAAGTCCCTTCTACCAAGATTATCAAGGTCTAAAATGTTTACACATCTTGGAGGAAGTAACTGCAAAAAAACATGCCACTCTTCAAAATCTCGATCGACCGTTTCTTTATGTATAAGTGGCTCCACATCCTCTTCATCACCTTCATTTGGAAAAGGGTCTCGATCAACATGACATGCATGATATCTCCAATCTATCCAACTCTCAACAATACTTTTAGTAGACAACCCAATATCTGAACCAATGTCATGAAATGACTTGTATAAAAGAACTAACTCTAGCAAAATGTTTGAAATTGTTTTGACCCCTCATCGGGAACAAGATAAAATCATGGCCAAACACGAATGATATCTTGCTTATCACGTGCCCTCCATTTGTCCTACCTACGCTTCTCCTCAAAACTCCCTGATCTTGTTGTTTCTATCAAGCATAAATTTTCCAAAAAAATAGGTCGATTTTGATAAACCTAAATGAAATTGTTTCCACAAAAAACTTCATTAGAATGCAATGAAACCCTTTGGTACACTTTCTTGCCAATATTCAAGGAGAGTAATTTTTGACTACATAAAACAAGAGGTAGATTTAGCAACAAATGACAACTCCCTTGAGCTCCAATGTCATGGTCAACAAGCGTCTCAGCAAGGAAACTTCTATACGCAGATAATATAGGACCCTCAGATGCACTACCACCAACAACTCTCGTCAACATTTCGTGATAACTTTCAAATATTCTCTCTGCCTTTGAATCATTTTGAAATATACTTTAAAACCTAATGTCGAGAAATAGCTGGCTAACAATAAACATTTTCTCAACACATTGTTAAAACATCAACATTGTGAACATTAAACGGTCATCATTTTGTGTTGGTTCATACATTTTTCTCCCTTTTTCATTTATTGACAATGTTGAATCGAGACAAACCTCCTATGGAGCATGATAGGGACATGAAAGAACGGACACTTTTTTACATAAAGAAGAATCAACAGTACATCAACATTGTGAACATTAAATGGTCATCATTTCGTGTTGGTTCATACTTCTTTCTCTCTTTTTCATTTATCGACAATGTTGAATATGGACAAACCTCCCATGGAGCATGATAGTGACATGAAAGAACGAAACCTTTTTTACATAAAGAAGAATGAACAATACATTTTTTATGCATCTATACCCGGTTAACTAAATGCTCATAATCTTCTTGAACATTACAAGAAAAAAATTGTTTAATGTTAAAAACACATGGATCATCATTGAAGTTCAAGGGATCATGACATTTCGATGATGTATTTCACGCGAATTCCATGTTGTAACGTATTTGTCAAAGTACTACTTTGTTACACCAACAACACCAACAATAGTTGCATTGGACCAATCAAATGTTTCCATATCCGGTGCTTTAGGCAACCATAAAAAACCGTGGATATGGGCGGAACCTCTATGCTGCCACTCGTGCTTGAAATGATTGAAAACATACAATTAAAATATAATGAAAAATCATAACAACGTACATTTTCCTTCAAATCATTATAAAATTGTTGAAAAGGAAGAACAACAAACCTATACCAAAAGTCTCTAGCACCAAGATATCTCTATAGGGCTATGCCACAGAAGATATTGAATCTTTGGTCCATGTACATAGTAACTATATGTAGGTACCGAATAACATTTTGAATCTTTCCAGCATGCTTACTTTGTCGATCACAATCTCTTCTTGAAGGCATAATGCTACGCAAGTCATGCCACTTTTTGTTAGTCGCACTCAATGTAAAAAACAAAATAAGGAATCCCAACTAGTTGATCATATCAGTTGATTGAGAACAACAATTTGTCCAATAATCTCTTGTACCCATAAGACAAGATCCAAAATGTATTAATTTCTCAGCCAACATATTATTTGGAAAATCAAGAAGTTGTTGATGCAACTCCTAAACAGTTGGAGGCACACTTTCATGAATATTTTTCTTAAAAAGATGAAGTTCTTCCATAAAAACGATGCCACATAATCATATTGAACAATAAATATTGAAAGTGAGGATCGCTTCCAAATATACGACCACAAAATCTCAATAGATTTAAACCATATTCATGCATTTGAACTTTGAAAATTTGAGGATGCAACCAATCATCATCACCTGTAGAGAATAAAGTAAGGAATGCCATATCTAGAAGTGCTTCAGTATTATATTCATTAATGGGCGATGTACCAATATTTGGCCAATTTATTGGTTCAAGGATGTGTTATTTCCATTTTTAATAAATCTTTTGATTAGATAAACTTCCTGGGATTCATTAGGAAAGTGAGAAATAAAGGATGGTGGGTGGAAGTGCAAAAAATTAGCCCCGTTTGTTTCAATCTCTGCATCCATCCTAGGTATATCATCAACATGACTATCAACATATTGTAACCTGCTAGAAGCATAAGTAAGTATTTCCAGGAGAGAAGAAACTAAATCCATGTCAATTTCGGCATCCCTATAGTGCTTGTCCATTTGAATTTTATAATGAAATATATCCATCACATGTTGTCTCTTCAAATAGCATTCATAGTATTCAAATTGTACGTCTCACCTTCTTTCAATAAAAAAATATAGTTCCTCAACACATCGTGGAATATTCTTTGGAATCGAAGAAATATCTTGTGGAAAATATATCGTTTGGTTGCTATATTTATACTGACCACCACGAGCATGTGTTAGTTGCAATATTGGATTTATCCATGCTATTAGCATCTCTTCAACTTGTGTTAAAATTGTTAGAACCTCAGGTTGCTCACTTGGATCCATGGTGTTAAATTGTCAAAAGCAATGAGCACCTTTCTCAAACTTACATATTTTACAAATCGGCCCCTCGTGCAATATAACAACTTGTATACCAATATAACATTCGTTACATACAGGGAACATATGCATAGAAGCCAAACTATCAATCCTAAATTGAAATTCTTTACGCACATCAACCACTTTTTCACTAAAATGATACCAAACACTTTCATTTTCTCCACGAAACACCATCCTAACTTGGTGATCATGTGAAAGAACTTGTGCAATTGGAGTGTTGGTTATATAATTTATTTATATAATAGAATGGGAAATCATTATTCTATATTCATTACAACGGACCAATTCT
Source organism: Pinus taeda (assembly GCA_000404065.3). Lineage (NCBI taxonomy): Eukaryota > Viridiplantae > Streptophyta > Pinopsida > Pinales > Pinaceae > Pinus > Pinus taeda. The sequence continues at coordinate 14,994 of APFE031046693.1, read as the reverse complement.
GCTTCAAACAAAGAAAAATAATGTTTGTAAGAACAAAATATCTACAAAACCAATCAAATTTATATTAATATAACAAAAACAATTTACATTTTCTTCATTGTTTCATCATCCATGTGCAAATGTTTGAACTGATATTGCTTGCGTTCCTTGCAAATTTTTTTGTTGACCACTATTCACCTGAACAAAATTCTATGCAAAAACATCAATAAAGACATTCGTAAAAAAAAATAAATTTAACATTGGCAACCACTAAACCTTTGAAAATAAATATGAAATAAGCACCTGTGCTCTGCTAAGAGGAAAATTATTCTTACATTCTTCAACTTCAACAATATTCTTTGTAGAGCTACGTTGAAAAATATTGGTTCCATCATTTCTCAAATCATCAACCATTCTAGCAATCATATTAATATCACCAAAAACATCATATGCAACAAATTATTCTCTGCAATCAGATTCCCTATCTTCCATTATAACATTTGTTGCACCATTTCCATAGCCCCCAAGGTTCTCATCTCCATCAAGGGTCCCTATGTAAACACAATATTCAAAAACATAGAACATTTGAGAAGATATATGGAAGAAGACCAAAATTTTGAGAGAATCAAGAACGAAGTGAACAAAAATGCAAACAAAATATTTTGCTATGTGTAGGCGGAAGTTTCTAAACTTACAATTACTATATTGTACATTTCATCATTTCTTAAAGTTTGGCAAGTTGGTCGTCAACCCTCACATCGAGGAAGAAATAAATGTTTGACTAATTCTGAATCTATTTTCTGGCTACTAATGATTTTGACACTGTTATAAAAAACAATACGGGAAAAAAAAGAACAGTAAAAAGTTCAGATGCAAAAGAAAATAAAATCAAACTCCCTAAATTGTTCCAACAAACACATTATATATAGATTCAGGAGGGGCAGCTATATTAACAATAAAGTCACTACCAAGAAATGCTTGACCCCCTTCCCTAACACAGTCTCCCAAATTTTCAACCATTTCAGTAAATTCCTCATTCCTACAGTTCTCATGAACTCCAAAAGTTGCATTTCTTTCATTGTTTTCATAGGAAATACCATTGTTCTTCATATGAAGACTCTCTTTCGAAACAAATATTCTGAAGAAAAGGGAAGAAGAGAAAAAATAGTAAATCTTCAAAAAATATAATTTCTTTCAGATGATAAACATGCAATGAAATGACACTCAAAACAAAATTTTCATCGCTCTTTTCATGCTTATGATTTACAGGTCCTCCTTCTTCATCATTCACTAAAGCTCTTTTCTTTCATTGATACGCAACTCTTCTCCATGCTTTAATGACTTCCTTATTCTTCTAATACCACTTTCATTGGTATTAACTTAATCGTTCTCATGTAGCAACAGAAGGAGGTTTTTTTGCACCACTCTTACTTCTTATTTCACTGAACACATGTATGATAAAGTTAAAGTCAATTGAAAAGCCATTTCGTAATTTTGTTTCACATTAATACATACTCTACAATCTTGAAATAACTAAAAACAAAAAAAAGTGCAAAGAATAAATATTTGAGAAATTATGTTTCCCACAGAAAAGTTGGAACACATACAAAAATTTTCCCCTTACACATAATCGATAGAAGAACAAGTTGAAGAAATTAAAAAAAAGAAATATGAACCGCATTCGAACTTTCTCATATGTATCTCGTCAATATAACTTTAAAATCTGAATTACAATGATTTTAGAAACTTATTTCAAAACATACTAAAGGTCTTCTGCATTATCAAAAAACAAATATGTTCAAGCCTCAAACACTGAATCAATACATCCACACATACTGCACCTACGTGAAGAATACAATCTCGAGTATGAATAACTGAAAATACATTTCCATTTTCAATGACATCATCAAAATCGTCCACAATTTGTAGATAGAACCATGAGGTTATCTCCTTAATATAACTTCAAAATGTGAATAACAATGATGTTCAAAAAAATATTTAAAAACATTAAACATACATATGGTGTTCAGTAATACACAAAAAAGAACATTTTCATGCCTCAAATGTTAATTGAATACATCATAGTGTTGGGTGCGAGATTACCCAAGGGAAGTTTTGGGGCTTAAAGCCAATATTTTGACTAAATCCTATGTAAAGACTCTGCATTTTGTGGGCGCAGAGCGCTAAGTTGTGAATGAGTCATAGGGTTGTCTGCCCTCAATTTTGTAATGTAATGTCAGCTTTAAAGATCTACCTGTGGCCTACAGACCATGGGATTGTATAAATAGAGCTAGGATCTAAGTTGTAAATTAGAGAGAAAAAGACAGAAGCAAGTCATGAATAAAGGATGAAGAATTGATTCTTGTCTGAAGTGTAGAGTCGAGTCTTGGGTCGTAGAGTTGAAGAAGGCTCTACAGTTGAGAGCGTAGAGGCCTAATAGTCCAAAACTAAGTGTGCGGACCCTTGCAGTTGAGTGTGCAGGGTAGGTTGAGTCTATAACCGATTGAAGCATTAATAAAGAGAAGTTTTATACCATTCCTATGTATTTATTTGTTCTTTTCTTCATTAAATGTATTGTGTATAAATTGCAATTTCACTGTTTATATGGTGCGCAAACTTATATTATTGTGTTGATTAAGTAAATATAAGATAAAGTATCTATTTACATGAAGTCAACTAACATCTGTAAGAGTATAAGTAAGATACACAGTTTAATTTGGGGAAATAGTGCAGATCGTTGCCATAGCAATGCGAAATCACCGCAACCCCTATTGAGGACTACGCGAAGGTGGTTATAACAGATCGCGGAGGCATCACAGATCAGGATAGTGCACAAAGTGACATGCATGAAGGTATTCATAGTTGGACTTAATCAACCCCTCAGACATCTCAAGGGTGTGGAAACTCGGTTCCAACATCCTCCCATACTTCTTAAGGTGAGACCTCAATCTGCAGTCCGCGGGCTGTTGTCGAAAGGGCCAGTATTGTAGGGATTTGTTTGGCTAATTAAATTTGAACCTGGGTCAGGCCCCCTTAAGCCAGAAAATGGTTCTGCTTCCAGGACCAGAATCTGCATAGAGATGTCTGATGTCATACCATTGGAATCTAACTAAGAAGGAAATTGAAGGTTGGTTGGACAGAAGGATTCACAAGTTTGCGGCAAAAGAGAATAGGAACTCATGGCTGACAAAAGAAGACTAATTAGATTACTACCTAGACACTGAAATCCATGAGATCTTTTTCTCATCTTTCGCTACTAAGTTGTACTAGTGGATCGTGAAGCTAGTAGATAGCCAAGGAATGTGGAAGCTCAACGATCCTATTGTGTGGACCCTAAAGTTTCTACACAGATTGGAAGCATCGAAGGATAATATTGTGCGCGTTGTTGATCACTGGCTCAATCAGATTATAGGAGGATTCATTATTGAGTTCATAGTAGACACTTTAGTTAGCTATAGCGAGGTAGAGCAACGCTTCCTCAAAGGACCATGAGGTAAGTACATAAAGTCTTTGAATACTTAGATTAAAATGCTATTGTGTGAAAAGAGCGTTATGCAATTACTTTGATGTTCAGAGCTACGCGAAATGGGAAAACCTACAAAAACGAAGGAAGTAAGGGATCAGAGAATAGCCCTTTGATTTCATCTCCGCGAGGGGATGAGGAAGAGCTCACGAAGGTCTCTCTGTGAAGTGTGATCCATCTAATAAGGCAAATAATTCTACGCATACCAAGCCCACCTACACCACCACCAGCTTCACCGCCTTCACCTCCATCTTCACCTGTACCACCTGTGCCACAACCGCAAGTCAACATGGCAAGCACGATAAAGTTTCCTGTGTTCAAGGGAGTGGGAACTGAGGATCGAGACCAATTTTGGTTCGTCATACGAGCTGTATGGGAAGTACAGGGAGTTACAAATGAAAATATAAAGAAAGCGACACTGGTCAACACCTGGCAGGACCGTGCACTAACTTGGTATATTAAGCACTCCAATGATAATCCAAATGCGGGAACCACAGATATCCAAGCAGTGCTAAACAGGTAATTCAGCAGGCCGAAGTCAGAGGAGTAGTCGATAATTGGATTCAAAGGGATCACAATGCTGCCAAGGAGACTCCTTGGGAGTTGGATCAGAGGCTGAAGTGCATGATTCGTGAAGCTAATATGAATCTGATGGATGGACAACACCACAAATGGTTTGTAGCATTGTTAATGCCACATCTGAGGAGCGTGTTATCACAGCAAAATTTAACGACTCAGGTAGAGGCCTTAGAGATCGTGATGAGGCCGCATGAGACCGCGATGCAGGATCCTAACTTGGGAGTTCAACAAATCCATTTACAGTTGAAAAACTTATGCCTTGAGATGTAGAGTCTTAAATAGGACCGGAGAGCTTGACCAGAAGTGCACGAAGAGGTGTGGTGTGTAAAATACAAGGGTCAAGGTCAAGATAAGGACCACTGCGCGATATTCGAAAATTACCTTGCAGGAGGAGGACCGATGTTGTTAATGCTAGAAGTGCAAGTGGGACCCAGCATGGCACCTACTTTTTGGTGCACGATTTGTTAAATATGTGGAAATCATGCTACGGACAACTGCCATTTCCTACAGAAGTATACACAAAGTTTGCAGCAATTGTTCTATAACTTTTGTAGGTTAGTGGGACATGATGAGCACACTTGTCGAAGCTATGAGTTAATGATCGATAGAACTCCCACCTACAAAGCTCAGACTAGAACGCAGCCCCTAGACCACAAGATTTCAACGGCGCAGATGGGGCCAAGGTGGAGGGGGACCTGGAAGAGGTCGCGGATAGCGGATATGCTATAATTGTGGTGGGTTGGGACATTATTCCCACAATTGTATGAACCCAACGTGTCCATCGTGTCAGTACTGTACCTTGTTTGATCATGAGATGGAGGATTGTCCTACGCTGATAGCTAGGATACGTGACAAGGGAGCACTACCACCTGCCTCGAATCAAAACCTACAGATGATGAGGTCTGAGCCACGCAAGGAAGATCCAAAGGTGAACATTGTGCTCTAAAGTGGAATTGTAATGGGAGATGACAAAGGTAAATAGCATGAAGATAGTACTTGGGTTCGCAAGGCTCCAATGAAAGAAGTAGAGTTTGATTTGGAGTGCACTAAGGAAACCTTCATGGAAGCTAAGAAGAGCTTCGCTAATGCCTCCACTATAGGAAGAAAAGATAGAACAGAGCTGGAGATGGACCCATCTATGCTTACAACATTCCTAGAAACATGCATGAAGCTATTGCCTGAAAGTAAGGTTGTAAAAGGATTGCAAGAAATCATTAACAAATGCGTAGGGACCGCACTAGGAGAACCATGCATAGTCCGGAAGATTGAAAAGCATAAGACTAGGACAAGGAGAGAAATGAGGTTAACCACGTAGATTAGAGAATATGAGATGGATCAAGTAATTCAGGACTTAGGATCAGACACGAACGTTCTACCAAGCAGACATGGGAGCACATGGGGAGGCCTATGTTGTAGTCGTCTCCTATTTAGCTGTGAATGGAGAACCAACAGAAGATAATATGCATAGGATGATTGCAGGGAATCACCATGGATATTGAGGGAGCGAGCGCGCTAGCAGACTTTGAAGTAATAGAGATTGTTGATGACAATAATCGCTACCCTGCACTAGGAATTGATTTGGCCACTCACATGAACGGGGTGATTAATCTGAAGAAGCACATGATGATTTTTGAGAAGAGGTATCTGCATGTATTTATACCCTTGGACCCTTCTGAGGGATCATGCCACATAGAGCCGGTGCGTGACTATGAAAGTGACGATGATTTGGACTGCATCTACAGGATAACTTCACGAGAGAAAGACTAGGTAAATCCCACCGTGAACGAATGGATCTCATGGGAGCGCGAAAGCTCCTGTACTTCAGATTCAAATGAGGAGATAAAGTGATGGTAGAACTAATTACATGAGGTAACCATGCTTAGTTGTAACATGATGACAAGATCACTGCATTGCATATTAATAAAAGTGAGATATCTCCCTACTTATGATGGGTTAAGTGAGGTAGATACTTTCTTGGATAAGTTTGAAATGGAGGTACAAGAAAAGCAATGTTTCCAGGCCTTGAATTGGGTACTGTGTGCTACTCCTGCGAGGTGGTGGGGTACGCACAAGGGAAGCTTTGGAGACTAGCGTGCATGTAGGAGGATGATGTGCACATGGTTTCAGAAGCCTAGAGTGCGATTGACAGATAAATACAATGGGCAGGATGATCCACGCATACATCTGGCCAAGGGGATGCAGGCCTATGGGGAGAAGCCACAACCAAAGTGGGTGCACCTGTTCAGTCACACCCTGGATATTATACCAATGAACTATTATATAGAAATAGAGCTCCGCCACAGGACAAGTGAAAGGGATGTCCTACGTGAAGGGTTTGTAATGACCTTCAACTTTGAGGATGGATGGGATAGTATTGATGAAGTGCTACAAGAAGTAAAAGAAACAACCCTTAACATGCCACAGGAGTCAGTAGAGATGATTCATCTTGAATGGACTGCTCAGTTAAGTTGTGTGCTAGAGTGTTATAATGTAGCTGTTGAGGAAGAGGATGAAGATCTAAAGAATATTGATATTCCTGAGATAGAAGGCCAGCACGAGGTTCCAAGACCAAAAATTTATAACCTTGACATAACCACGCTGGTAAAGACTAAGCAGGTAAATATTGGTACAAAGGCAGAACCTAAATTCGCGAAGATTGGGAACTACTGGGATGATGCAATGGTGGACAAGGTTGTCGAACTACTCTATGAATATCAGGACTTATTCCTGACCAAGTTTATGGACTTAAAGGGAATAATAAGATATTTAGGGATAATGAGGATCACATTGAAACCTAACACGAAGCCAGTTAAGCAGAGGTCGTATCACTTAAATTTGAAATACAAAGAAATGGTCCATGTAGAATTAGGCAAGATGCTTGTGGTAGGCATCATTTAGGCTGTGGAGGAATCTGACTGGGTAAGTCCAATGGTAGTACAAGAGAAGAAGCAGAAGGATGAAATAAGAATATGGTGTGGATCTCAGAAAGGTGAACGATGTGTCCGTACATGATCCATTCCCAAATCCATTCACAGATGAGGTGCTGGACAATGTAGGCGGCCAGGAAGCATATTCTTTTACCGATGGGTTCTTAGGTACCATCAGATTAGGATCACACCAGAGGATAGGATCAAGACAACCTTCGCAATGGATTGGGGTTTCTTTTAATACAATGTCATGCCATTTCGATTGAAGAACGCACTGACCATATTTTTGCTTGTAGTTGTTGTGGTGTTCAGAGAATATATTCATAAATTCTTTGAGGCTTATTTTGATGATTGGACTATATTTGGGTTGGTTAGGAGCCGTGTAGCAAACCTATGCTTGATGTTGGATACATGCAGAAGATACCAAATCGCACTTAACCTCAAGAAGTGTATGTTCCTTGTTCCTTTTGGGAAGCTATTGGGACATGTGGCTTGTAAACAAGGATTAATGGTATACCTCATGAAAATCATGATGATTCTGAATTTGGAAGCACCACGTAGTGTGAAACAGCTGCATGCTACCTTGGAACATATTGGGTACTGTAGAAAGTTTATCAAAAATTACGCCCAAATCATCGCACTGATGGAAAAACTATTGAAGAAGGATGTCACGTTCTACTAGGACGATGTCTGTAAAATTAGCTCGGATACCTTTAAGGAGAAGATGGTGATTGCACTGGCTCTTGTCTTCCCGAACTGGAAGAAAGAATTCCATGTTCATGTTGACGCATCGTGTATAACGCTGGGGGAAGTTCTCACATAGGATGGTGAAGAGGGCTTCGATCACCCTATCACCTTCACGAGTCACAGATTATCTAAATTAGAAAAGAACTATTCCACTACTAAACATGAGGGACTGGCTATGTTGTATGCGCTCCAGAAATATCGACACTATTTGCTAAGGGGACACTTCAAGATGTATATACATCATTCCACACTGAAATACTTGGTTAATAAGCCTGTGTTGGGGGAGCACATCTACAGGTGGCTTTTATTCTACCAAGAATATGATTTTGAAGTTGTTGTGAAGCTTGGATGACTAAACGCGGGACCTAATCACCTATCACGCATTGAGACAGGGGAGGAACCTACCACCTTGGAGGAAGGACTACCTAACGTGCAACTTTTTGCTGTGCGCGTAGCGGATGGACATTTTGAAGATATAATTCACTTTCTAACAACTCGAACTGTGTCGTAAGGTTACTCTATCCAATATAAGAAGGAACTAGTTATGTGCATGGCAGATTTTTCTGTCATTGCAGGGCACCTATATAAGATGGGGAATGATGAGATACTACGAAGATATGTACCAGATTTTGAATGAAGTAGCATCCTCTCAGACATGCATGGGGGCCCACAGGAGGCCATTATGTAGGGAGAGAAACTGCGCAGAAGGTTCTCTGTGCTGGGTTGTGGTGGCTAACCCTTCATCAGGATTCAAAAGCACATTACAAGGCATGTGATGTATGTCAAAGAACGGGTAAGCCATCATGGAGGGACGAGATTACTTTGAATTCCCAAATGATGCTGCAAGCCTTTGAAAAGTGGATGATCGACTTTGTAGGACCTATCAAACCTCAAGGAAAAAAGAGCATGAGATATATTATCACTACGATAGAGTACCTGACTTGTTGGGCAAAAGCACAATCAATAAAGGATTTCACAGCCGCAACGGCTACGAAGTTTCTATTTGAAAACATATTGATATGATTTGGATGTCCGAAGATCTTGATGAGTGACCACAGTACACATTTGTTGAATGAGACGATCAACGCGCTAATAAAAGAGTTTTAGGTGTATCATCAAAAAATAACACCGTATCACCAACAAGCTAACGAGATAGTAGAAGTGTTTAACAAAGTGTTGGAGACTATGCTAACCAAGGTATGCAATGCGCAGCGAAGTGATTGGGACCCGTGCACACCCGCAATATTATGGGCTTATAGGACGACATGCAAGAAACTGGCAGGACAAACACCTTTCCAGTTGGTCTATGTAGTGGAAGTTGTAATGCCAATGGAATACATCATGCGTAGTCTATTCATAGAAGCGCTCACAGGTATGACAGACCATGGAGCCTTGGAAGAGAGGCTCGCGTAGTTGGAGGAACTCCAGGAAGAACGATTTTTGGCTGGCTTTAACAAATAGGTACAAAAGTAGTGCGAAAAGGCCTGCCACGATTGACATATTAAGTTGTGCACCTTCAAGGTGAACGATTTGGTGTTACTATATGACAGTATGTTTGATAAATTCCTAGGAAAATTTAGAATGCATTGGTTTGGACCGTATGTTATTAAGGAGGTCACAGATCAAGGCCCGGTGTAGTTGGTAAAGTTAAACGGAGAACCTTTCCCAAGAAAAGTGAATGGCAGTCGGTGGAAGCCATACATGGGTGGCCTGACTATCTGACTAGCTGACCGAAGCACAGTATTAGTGCTCGAGGGAGATGAAAGGAGGTACAGGACTATAACTAAGTGCAAGGAATCAGATCAACTACAACGGTCTCTGAACAATGTATCCAGGAGGTACAAAAACCAACTGCTCAGTGCGTTGCCGACTTTGCAGCTGTCCGGGCAGAGTTGTGAGGTCTCCACGCAAATATCTCCGCACTGATAGAGTGAATCAAGGGCGAGTCACAATGTTTGTGTTGGGGGATTGTTGGGTGTGGGATCCCCCAAGGGAAGTTTTGGGGCTTAAAGCCTAGATTTTGACTAAATCTGATGTAAAGATTCCACATTTTGTGGGAAAGGAGCCCGAAGTTGTAAATGAGTCATAGGGTTGTTCACCCTCAATTTTGTAATGTAATGTCAGCTTTAGAGATCTACCCATGGTGCACAGACCATAGGATTGTATAAATAGAGTGAGGCTCTAAGTTTTAAATCAGAGAGAAAAAGAGAGAAGGAAGTCATGAATAAAGGATGGAGAATTGAGTCTTGTTTGAAGTGTAGAGTCAAGTCTTGGGTCATACAATAGGAGAAGGCTCTGCAGCTGAGTGTGAAAAGACCTAGTAGTCTGCAACTGAGTGCGCAGACCCCTGTAGCTGAGTGCATAGGGGAGGTTGAGTCCATAACTGATTGAAGCATTAATAAAGAGAAGTTGTATACCATTCCTGTGTATTTATTTACTGTTTTATGCATTGAATGTATTAGGTATAAATTGCAATTTCACTATTTATATGGTGCGTGAACTTATATGATTGTGTAGATTAAGTAAATATAAGATAAAATATCTTTTTACGTGAAGTTATCTAACATTTGTAATAGGATAAGAAAGATACAAAGTGTAATTCAGGGAAATAGCATAGATCGCTACCATAGTAGTGTGAAAGCACACCAACCCCTCGTGAGGGCTGTGCGAAGGTGGTTATAACAGATCGCGGAGGTATCACAGGTCTCGATAGTGCACGAAGTGACCTACGTGAAGGTATTCACAGTTGGACTAAATCGACCCCTCAAACATCTCAAGGGTGTGGAAACTTGGTTCTAGTATCCCCCCATATTCCTTCAGATGAGACCTCAGTCTGTGCTCCGCAAGCTGTTGCCGAAAGGTCCAGTAGTGCAGGGATTTGTTTGTCTAATTAACTCCGAACCTGGGCTAGGCCCCCTCAAGCCAAACATAGATAGTGGAGGTATGTCAATAATAGAATTTTCATTAGGAATCAATGAAAAATATTTCCATTTTCAATGTCATCATCAAATTATTCAATTGTTTGTATATAGAAGCATGATGCTTCCAACATGAACAATCCATCGATAATTGTTTTTTTTCATGTTCCACTTAGTAAATCATACAAATTTAACTACACTCCATACCAATTGAGCATAAGGATTTTTTCTCCAACTATGCACAAAGATATTTAACCTACACATTTAGTATTTATATCCAAAGAGACAGATTCAAGCAACAACCTTATGTGTCCCCAAACATCTTCAAAATATTCCAAACTTTTCTCTTTCGACAGTCGACCAAATTCTCTATTCTCTAACTTTTCAAGTGACCAAATAGGAGTGCCACCCTTATTAACAACACACAAAAGTTGATTCCTATATGACCCTAATGATGTACATTGTATGTCAACAATAGGTACAAATGAATAACTCCAATTATTTATGTTCAATTCCAACCAGTAGATAGTGTAACAATAAGTAGGGTAATCTTCATAATCTCTGTCTAGATATACCCAATAAAACTTTTCTTCAAAGAAGATAGCCTACTTTAGTGGAGTTACACCACCATATGGAAGCTTCATCCTCTTCCAAACATTGTCAACACTACTGCAAATGAGAAAATATGAGTCCGTGTTTTCACAAACATGTTTCAAAAACACCCATTCATAATTTCCTGGACTGCATTTTTGAAATAAAGAGAAAAATCCTCGCTCCCCAACACTAAGAAGTCCAACTTTTTCTAAATGTCTTCGTAGAAGGGTTGACAATGAAATAGTTTTTTTGTATGCAAATAACTTCCAGGCATGCTAAAGAGAATCATTGATCCATTATGCAATCAATTATGTATGCACAATGAAGAAAACGAAACACCATAGTCAACAAGTGACCACCGTTGTTAAGGTGCGATGCTAGGAAGCAATCATTGTGAAAACGTGTGGACAAAGAAATAAATCCTAACTCTTTCTCATGACACCGATCACAAGGCACAAGAAAAGTTTGCTTTCCGAAACAAAACACCATTGTCTACAAACCAACTTAAATTTGATCATCACCGACAAAGGAAGCCAATGAAATAGAAGCTCAATAATGTCAAAGGGGAGAAATTTCCAAATAGTAGTATCCATAAAGCAACAACCTTTGCTGGCAACAAAAGAAAGATTGTCTTTTGTATTGCAAAGAAAAGAAGAAAAACATTAAATGACAATAGGAACAACATTTATTTATTATTTTATTCCGAAAATGGATTAGGAAAACAATCCATTTTTATCTTTACATTCTTTCTATATACTTCAATATTATACTAAACAAATAGTGCAACTTAAAAATTTAAAATTAATTAAATTTATAACCACTACTGCAAAACGATTTTTTGAAACATTTTTCTCAAAGATGGGCAAGTCAAATATATGATAATTACCCTCATTGTTAATTCAATTATTATGAGATATATATATATATATAAAATACTACAAAAGTTCATTATTTCAATATTAATAATGAATATAATACAAAATATCATACAAAAGTTCAATATTTCAATATTAACAAGGACAAATGCCCGATAGTCAAAAAATGATTTAGGTGAGAACATGATACAAAACCTTTTCAATATAATATTAGAACAAACATTAACGATAGATTCATATTTGTGAAAGCCAAAGTTTGCAATCTATGAAGTTATCATAAGCTCAACATAAACATCAAAAGTTTGTAACTATACCTATTAATATGACCTATTTTTTTAATGATAACTACTTATTAATAGAAAAGCTCATTATTTCAATATTAATAATCAATATAATATAAATTTTCATTATTTGAATATTAATAATCTAACAATACAAAAGTTCAATATTTCAATATTAGGAATGACATATCCCCCATAGTAAAAACATAATTTAGATGACCGAAGGATATAAAACATTTTCAATATAATATTAAAAATAGAGATTAATGATATGTTTGTATTTCTGAAAGTGAAACTTTGTAACTATATTGAGGTTTACATAAGTTATATTGAAGTTATCATAAGCTTGAGAATGTGCTTGTATTTCCTTTGACCCACAAAGGTATAAAAAAATGACCATTTATTAAAAGGCAAAATTATAATTATAGATATATGTCAAATTTTCTAAATGAAATAAAATAAATAAAACAAAATTTTCTAAATGAAATATACAAACTAAATTAATTTATTTTTAAAAATAACTATAAAATAAGTTTTTTCTTAGATTATTACATAAATTTAAAGTCTCAATCATCCACAACATGAGAAAATCTATTCACTGTATTTGTATTTGATGTGAATATTACTTACAACCATCATTGGTATATATTTTTATATACTAAGTCTTATAATTGAAGTTTTGAATAACACAGTAAAACTCTAATTCTGAATAAGATTTTTATTAAATTTAAAACACAAACGAAAAACTATATAAGCTTTTAAACATATGACACACAATTTTTGTTTAAGAGAATCCACTGTAAACCAAAAGTTTCATTTCTATTTCCCACTTTCATGTCCTTTGAATCATTCAAAGTTTGTTTCATTCAACTTTTTAATCCACGCATCGAACATATGGTCTTTGGATATTTATGGCAACGATGTCCATGCCTTAACAACTTTTAGAGTACAGTCTGATGGAGGTAGGAAGAAATTTAGGAAAAGAGACATAATTAGCTGTGAAATATTGAATGTAGCCGTTGATGCAACATTGTGTTCTTCGATTATTGAACATCTCTCAACAGGGTCCAATTTCAAAATATTCCTTAGACATATAAAGTACCAACTCATTAATATATATTTAAGCTCAACGACACAACCATATTATTTATCGGAATGGGACCTGAGTTAGCTTAGAACAAGCACGAACCATCACATATGAAGAGGATAGGACGGTTAGAGTATATACTTCAACATTAACTTAAGAGTAACTGTATTTGTGGGACTCTAACATCGTCGGCTTAGAATTGTGAGTAACCCCTCGGTCATTCGAGTTCTGTTTGTCAAAAATAAGTGTGTCCATTTATTAACATTTCTCAACTTACCTCTAAACAGCAAACAATTATTTTTTACTTTTTAATACAACTATAATACTTTAAAACCTAGCAACTCGGGATTATTTTGTCTAATTGATTATAAGGATTGAATGTGTAATTTCGGTTCATTATGAATTATAGTCGGCATATCATTTAAGGGATCTTGTTGGATCAGGTGCTCAGCAAACAAATTAAACACAGAATTAACACAGCAGAAGATCAAACAAATAGAACACAGCTATTAACGTGGTTCACCAACCAATCTAGGCTACGTCCACCAAACATAGTCATCAGGAATATATTAATCAATATTTGGAGATTACATCAATGAAACTCTCACACTCTCTCCCAACGATCCGTATGACAACCTATTTTATAGTAGAGAGAATCTAACTGCTCTCACATCAAATTTAGGATGCATTAATTTGCTCCCAACAACCTGGAGATAATCCAGCAACAGATTTTCTATTGTTGTCACCTACAGAGATTTCTGCCTATTTCTCTTCAAACAGAAAATCTCAACAATCTCCACCTTGACAACAATTCGCCTGATGCCCTGTTATTATTATTTTATCTTTTCTGCAAGCCAAGAGAAGCCAAACACCAGCGTAGCTTCTCCAACAAAACTGGTTTCGTGAACATGTCTGCACAGTTCTCCTTTGTATGCACCTTTTCAAGAGAGACTCCCCTTTCAGTGATAACCTGTCTTACAAAATGGTACTTAATTGGAATATGATTTGATTTACTATGATAGGCCGGATTCTTAACCAAATGTATTGCACTTTGACTATCACAAAGTAACCTGATGTTGTCCTGTAACCTACCAAACTCACCAAGCAAACCTTTCAACCAAACCGCCTCTTTACAAGCATGAGAAGCAGCAATGTATTCTACTTCAGTAGTGGAAAAAGCAACAATGTTCTGTAGCTTTGACATCCAGCTGATAGCTCCACCTGCAAGAGTAAAGACATACCCTGAAGTTGATCTTCTCTTATCCAAATCACCTGCAAAATCGGAATCAACATATCCGCAAACAAATTCACTACTCTTATTGTAAGAAATACAATAACTACTTGTGCCTCTAAAATATCGAAGCACCCATTTCACTGCTGACTAGTGTTCTTTACCCGGATTTGCCATGTACCTGCTGACAACCCCAACTGCATGTGAAATATCTGGTCGAGTACAAACCATCGCATACATTAAACATCCTACT
>APFE031046689.1:0-42408 GCA_000404065.3 Pinus taeda | reverse complement strand
AGGAGAACTGTGCAGACATGTTCACGAAACTAGTTTTGTTGGAGAAGCTACGCTAGTGTTTGGCTTCTCTTGGCTTGTAGAAAAGATAAAATAATAATAACAGGGCATCAGGCGAATTGTTGTCAAGGTGGAGATTGTTGATATTTTCTGTTTGGAATAAGATAGGAAAAATCTCAGCTGATGACAACAATAGAAATTCAGTTCCTAGATTAGCTCCAGGTTGTTTGGAGGTGATTAATGCCTCCTATATTTGATGTGAGTGAGTTAATGAGGCTGTTAGATTCTCTATGCTATATAACAGGCAATCATTCGGATGTTGGCTAAGAGAGTGAGAGGTTTTTGTGAGGATTTCTTGATGTAATCTCCTGTTTGATTAATAAATTCTTGATGCCTATGTTTGGTGGATGTAGCCCAGATTGGTTGGGTGAACCACGTTAAAAGTTGTGTTTTTTGTGCATGTTTGATCTGCTGTGTGTTTATTTAATTTAGTTGTGTAATTGCTTGTCCAACAATGGGGTCCTCCTGCAAAGATGTGAGGACCACAAATGCTTGTTCCAACATACTGGTACAGTCTTGTACTGCACATCCAATTTTTGCCAACCTTGTTTGGATAGTGCTAGCGCACTATTCTCTGACTTCTAGGGTCCACGCCTTCAACCGCAGCTCGGCGATTTGAAGATTCAGCTCCAGCTGAACCTTTGTCATTTCTGTTTTGGCTTCACGGACGCCAGTCGTCAATGTGTGGATCTGCTTTGTTGCTGGTAGATCTGTTGGGATGGCTAGCTCTGGGACACAGTTGCAAGCGTCGTCTACCACCTGTTCCAACCGTTGATTCTGTGATACCAATTCATCATGTTGTAGGCTGAGTTGTTCGATGTTTATCTTTTGCTCACTCAGAACCTGTATCACACGGCCCTCCCTGGCGTGGAGTTCCATTGTTATTCCATCCTGTAGTTGGTACATTATTTCTCATAGAAGGGTAGCCAAATTTAGTCCAAGTCCTTTGATCCTACCAACCACATCTTTGTCGATCTCATTTGTTGCTGCTAGCGCTCCTTCCAGTAACACTATAGTATTGCCCATCCTTGTGTGTAGCATCTGTTTTGTTGTTGATGTCCCTGCTGCGACGTATGTGGACAAAGTACCTTCCTGTGGGGACCGCACCTGTAGTTCCTGCAGCTATACCATTAGGGCCCCCAACACAGTCTGCTGCTCCATCATAACTTCTTGGAGCGCTTCCTCGGTGACATTGCAAACCATCTTGCCAATGTCGTAGAGGTCTCCTTTAGTTAAAGTGATCGAGTTGATGGCCAACTTCAAGGGCTTGACCTTTTTCTGTGGACCCAATCTCTCCGTGATGTGCAGCCATTTGAGTTGGGTTGAAGTGGTTCCTGGGTCTGTGCCCTCTTCTCCAAGATCTGTGTCCTATGCCTCCTATCCTGCAGGCACTTCCTGACCCTCTTCTTCCAGCGTTGTTGTGGCCTTAGCTATCTGCACTGCTACTGCTACTTTGGCGGCCTTCTTTTGCTCCATGATTGCCTGTGCCGCTTCACGGACTGTCCTTACCTCGACTGCCGCTTTTTCGTTGCGCCTTTTCTCTGCTAGCTGTGTGATGCGCAACTTTGCCTCATCCTTCCCTTTCCGTGCTGCCACCTTTTCCAACTCTGCCAAATCCAAGGTGGCCACTCGGGAGGCCATGTCTCTAACACTGTAAAGGTCACATCGTTAGTGGCTATGAATGGGAGCTTTGTCCACTACTACGCCAGATCCTTTCGCACCTTGATGTAAATATTGTGCATGTCCGCCTTGTAGTCTGCAAAACTCTACAGATTGTTGTGCACTATGGGGGATAGGCATGGCCTCCTATTAATCCACATTTAGATGCTTGCCTCCATGAGTACTTAGAAAATCTTTGTATCATGAATCCGCTTCATGTCCTTGGTAGCACAAAGCGAAGCATACTTCGCAGCCTCTAGTATGTCACACTCAATGATTGGGAACTGACTATCCTCTGACAGCTCTCCCACTACTAGAAAGATAGACAAGAGCAACCACGTGTAGTGGAAGGTCTTACGCTGCTCCTGGGCCTCCTGACAGTTGAGAAATAATTCTTCGCAGAGGAACTTGACCCAGTGGAACTGGACCCCCTCCGTGCATTGTTCAGCCAACACAATCACCGACACTGGTACTTCATTGGCACAACATTTTATCATTACATTACTGGCCAGGAGTTGGGTGGCTATGCGCGCCCTCTTATCCTTAATACTGGTGATAGCATAACCCCTCTTTTTCTTCTCGAGCTTATATTTTTCTTCATGGCTTTTGCGAGAGCCAAGTCACTGCTTTTTCCTGCTATCATCGCGGGGTCCTTTCCCTTACAAGGAAGCTGAGAAATTTGGTGGATGAAATCTTCCATGATGGGAATAGGCTCCTCTAGCCATAAGTACCCATCATGCACCAGGAAAAACAATTGTTTGATGACAAAAATGGTGATGGGTGCACGGTGAAAATGTGGTATCCATAGCAGATGAAGCAACCTAGCCTTTTCCACCTCGTGCAACCATTTTCGCGGCTCTAATGTTATCACTGGCCCCTCTGTATTCTATTTCATTAGGCTCTCCATCTCTAAGTGTGGGAACTTCTCACTGTCTTCAAGGTCATAGTCTTCAATTTCAGGGTGGGCACGCGGCCTAGGAGCGGACCCTCAAACGTAATTCCATAGGGGAGGAACAAGGTCTAGAGTGCACTCTTCGTTACATACAGATCCCTTGGGTAATTTTGCTACAGAGAGTATTGGTTGGATGTCTTCCTCCGCATCTTCTTCTTCCTCTATTGTGGCAATCAGATCCTACAAGTCCTCTTCCTCTTCATTTATTTCAATGGTGACTGCCTTTCCTTTTTCTTCCAATGATAATTTGTGTCACAGATTCCTTGGGGACATGCGTATAGGTCCCATTGCCTACTTATCTTTCTTTGGTCTCGGCATTCAGGGTGATTTGGGGATTTCCGACACACTCCCAGTGCCTGTGGAAACATTGTGGATCTGCAAGGCCTCGCTGGTGGTTCCTTCTTCAATGCCCAACCCATCCTTGGTGGTTGTCATCCTTTCTGCATTGTATGTGGTTGTTCGCGAACTTAAAGGCTCTATTATCGCTCGGCTCTCAACGCTCTGCGCTCTATTCAATCAATCAAATCTCAATTGCCCAAGTGTTTTCTGTTGGTTAGCCCTTGGAGTTTTATAGCGCCTTTTGAATTTGAATTCGACCACTCCCCCCAATTATGGGCCATCAATGCTTTCTTGGCAGCAGATTTTCCAAAATCTTGCCCATAACTCCTGCCTTAAATGCCTGTTGCCCACTCCATTTGGCCTTAGATCAGAAATATCGTCATGAACAGTGACACCAATGGTCACTTCCCAGCGTACCCATGTGGCAGTGCACCCCCCTATGTGGGCGAGAACCTTGTGACCAGTTGTTCCTGCACGCATCTGTTAAAGCGCGCAGCTACCAAGCAGAATCATTTATGGTCCTACACTCTCTACCAACTGCCTGGAGTGCTAAGATTGTTCTTCCTATGGCTAGTCAGGTGGTCGCACCACGTGTGCGAGGCTCCATCTCGCCTTCCAGTATAGTCTGCGAAAAATCCTAAATTTCACTCGTGACAGGCGATGTCGCGCGCTCTACTATATGCAGTGCATTCCTTGGTTACTGCATTTGGAGATATGCGGTCCTAGCCATGGCAGCAGAGTAGTCAATTCTTCATGATAGTCTTCTAATTCATTGGTATGATCATTCGCACTTTGCCTTGCCATCCTTGGTTTATCGACGAGACATGCTTTCTTGATCTTGTTTTCCAACCTCTTAACCTCTACATCCATCAAAATGCTTTTCTTCCTTAGTCATACCAGGTCCTTTTCATGTTCGTGAAGTCTAAGGTCCCCTTGTTGAATGGCTTCTTAAAGCCTCATGTGTTCTACCTCACATAGCTATGTGATTTCTTTTTCTTGGGCTTTGCGCACTGTTGCACCTACAGGTGCTATTATGTGTTGATTCATTGTTGCATGCCCCTCAGAAATTATGGTCCTTACCCTATTCTTCAACCTTAGAATTGTTTTCGCGGTCAGGGTTTTGCACACGGTCCTATAGGCCCATTGAACCGCTGGTATGCACAGGTCCCAGTCAGTACGTCTCACCTGGTGAACTATGTTCAGCACCTCG
Source organism: Pinus taeda (assembly GCA_000404065.3). NCBI lineage: Eukaryota > Viridiplantae > Streptophyta > Pinopsida > Pinales > Pinaceae > Pinus > Pinus taeda. The sequence goes on along the minus strand of APFE031046689.1, from coordinate 38,191 downwards.
CACACCTTGTCGAATACTTCTTCACGGATAATCCTTGGTGCAGTTCACCTTTCCTGCTGCTACGTTTTGTTCCGATTCTCTATTCTAGGAGTGGTGTGCACTTGTGCGGGCTACATGTAATATGTTTGTACCCATCGGTAAAGGTGGGCACACAAGTTGTTATGCCCCTGGTAACCAGCTCTCATCCTTAGCTTGGGTTTTCCAAATCATAGGCACATCATCTTCTTGCATCCACACCAATCCTCAAAACTTCTCTGATGTGTACCCCACCATCTTGCGAGCGTCGCGCATAGTGCCCATTTCAGAGCATCGAACCGTTTCTATTCTGGTACCACGCTTTCAAATTTGTTCAGGAATTCATCAACCACTGTTAACCCTTCATATTTAGGTAGATCCCTTACCTCTGTTGTCACGCAACGCAATGATCTAACCATCATGTTGCAATTAAGCGTTATTACTTCGTGTAACCGAGTCTGCCATTTCTCTATTTCTTCATCTGAATCTGACATGCAGGAGCTTTCGTGCTCCCACGAAATCCCACATCTGCAGTCAGGTTTACCCAATCCTGTTCATGTGTGGTTATCTTGTAGATGCAATTGAGATCGTCATCACTATCATCGTTGCACACTGGTTCAGTGTATCGCGCTCCTTCGACTGGATCTAGCAGTACTACTACGCATAGGGACTTTTTCTCAAAAATCATTTTGCGCTTCTTCGAGTTTATGACTTCGTTCATATCGATGGTTCTGTCTATTCCTAGTAGTGCGGGATAGGGATTGTTGTCATTGACAATCTCTATCACTTCAAAATCTGCCTACGTGCTCACACCTTCAATATCCACCATTACCCCTTGCAATCTTCATATGGGAAAGATCTTCTGTTGGTTTGCCATTCGCAACTAAATAGGAGATCATTATAGCGAGGGTCTGCCCATGCATTCCTATGTTTGTTTCGGTAGTACATTCGTGTCCAATTTGAGATCCAGGATTACCTGATCCATTTCATACTCACCGATTTGCATAGTTAACCTAATTTCCCTTCTTGTGCGCAATGCATGCTTTCCAAGTTTCCGTACCACACGTGGTTCTCCTAACCCTGCGCACCTATTGATAAGTTCCTGTAGTCCTTTTACTACCTTGTTGCCGCATAGAAGTTTCATCCATGTCTCCATAAAGGTAGTGAGCATTGAAGGATCCATCCCTGGTTCTAGTTGATCCTTACTACCTGAAGTGGAGGCCACCGTGAAGCTCTTCCTAGCTTCCACGAATGTCTCCTTCGCACGTCCTAAATCAAATTTGGGTTCCTTTATAGGAGCCTTGCAAACCCACGCACTTTCTTCTGACTGCTTACCTTTATCATCGCCAGTGGTCATACCACTCTTGAGCACAATGTTTACATTCAGGTCTTCTTCGCGTGGCTCAGACCTCATCATCTACAAATTCTGAGTCAGAGGAGGCTGGAGTACCCCTTTTTCATGCAACCTCATTATCAATGTAGAGAAGTCTTATGCCTCATGATCAAACTGAGTATAGTACAAACATGATGTCCTTGTCCGGTTTGTAGAATCACGAGCATAATGTGCTGGCCCTCCGCAATTGTAAAAAATTAGTTGTCCGCGACCCCTTGCTAGTCCCATTCCACCTTGACCTCATCTGCACCCCTAAATTCCAGCGTGTGCCATTCCTATATTTGGGTCGAGAGCTCATGTTTCGATCTGCACCCTATAGGTAGGAGTCTGATCCATCATTAGTTCGTAGCTTCTGTAGGTGTGTTTCATCATGGCCTACTGACCTACAGACATTACAAAACAATTGTTGAGATGTCTGCGTATACTTCTGCAATAGATGACAATTATTCGTAGTGTGTTATCCTCCTATTTGACACATCACACACCATAGTGCAGGCATTGTGCTTGGTCCCGCTTGTGCCTCATGTCTTAATGACATCAGCCCTCCTCCCGCCAAGTAATTTGCGAACACTAGACAGTGGTCCTTGTCATGCCCCTGGCCTTTACATTTTATGCACCATACCTCCTCACGCACCTCTGGCCGAGGTATCCTGTCCTGTTTCAAACTCTACATCTCGAGTCACAGATTTTGCAGTTGTGCGTGGATTTTTTGGACTCCTAGACCAGGGTCTTGTATAGGGGTCTCATGTAATCTCATTTCCATCTCAAAAGCTTTAGCATGGGTGGAAAGCTTTTGTTGTGACATCGTCGTCCTTAAATGCAGTGATAGTGACACTAAAAACCATTCGCGGTGCTATCCATCTGTCAAAGTAATGTTGGATTTGCGAATCATACTCTTTAGTCTTTGATCCAGATCCCAGGGGGTCTCGCCTGGGAGCACCACGATCTCCTTAAACCCGATAATTGATTGTGTCTCTGACTTTGGCCTGCTAAATTCGATGTTCAGCGCGGTCTGGATTTCTGTGATTCCTGCATTTGGATGGTCATTAGAATGCTTAATGTACCATGTTAATGCGTGATCCTGCAACATTCTTACCAGCATAGCCTTCTTGATATTGTCATCCACAATGCCTTGTGCTTCCCATACTACCCTTACCACAAACCAGAATTGGCCTGGATCTTCATTCCCTACTCCTCTAAATACCGGTAGTTTGATTACACTCGCCATACTGAACTGTGGTGGTTGCAGAGGTGGGGTGGGTGGAGATGGAGGTGAGGACGGTGAGGCAGGTGGCGGTGTAGGTGGAGGTGGTAAGTGCAGAATTCGTTGCCTTATCAAACTGATCGTGCTTCTCGAAGAAACTCTAGTGAGCTCTTCCTCGCTTTCTTGCGAGGGTGAAATTAAGGGACTAGTTTCTAATTCTTCACTACCTCCGCTTCTGTAGATCTTCCCACTTTGCGTAGTCCCAAACATTAATTTATTCGCATAACCCGATTTTCACACAATAGCATCTTAATCCAAGTGTTCAAAAATTTAATATATCTACCTTGCGGCCCTTTGAGGAAGCATCATTCCACCTCACTATAGCTGACAATCGTATCTACCGTGAACTTAGCGATATATCCTCCTATGATTCAATTGAGCCAATGGTCCACAGCTCGTGTAATCTTATCTTATGACGCTTCTAGTCCGTGCACTAATTCCAGAGTCCACACAATTAGTTTGTAGAGCCTACACCTTCCCTGGCTGTCTGCTAGCTTCATGATCCACTCATACAACTTAGAAGGAAAGGATGCAAAGAAAATTTCATGGATTTCTGTATATAAGTAGCGCTCCAACCCCTTTTCCTTAGATACTCACGGATTCCTATTTTCCTGCACCACAAACTCATGAATCTTCTTGTCCAACCACCCTTCAATTTCTTTCTTTGTTGTATTCCAGTGACACGACATCAGACATCCCTTATGCAGATCCTGGTCCTGGCAACAGAACCATTTTTTGGCTTATAGCGGCCTAACCCAGGTTCAGAGATGATTTAGCTAAATAAATCCCAATACTACTAGCCCTTTCAGCAACAGTCCGTGGAGGGCGGACTGAGGTCTCATGCGAAGTAGTATGGAAGGGTGCTAGAACTAGGTTTCCACAGCCTAGATATGTCTGATGGTTTTTCGGTGTTCCGTGGTTTGACCTTGTGTGCACATTGTTATGCACATCTATTGGTGCCTCACAGCCTGCGATGCTACCTTCGTGCAACCCTACTCGAGGCATGATCCATGTTATTACCCAAGTTCCTTACTATTAACCTGATATTATTTGATTACTTAACTTATCTGTATGAGTCCAATTATACTTAACAATTTTCAGTATTCATATAAGTGTGTGCAATAAACAAAACAGTATAAATGCATAGAAAGTAATACAAAAGCAAACACACAGTATTTGGAATCAAACTTCTCTTTATTATTCTTCTTCCTGGGTTACAGACTAGACTTCACCCTTCGTGTTGCAAAGGTATGCACACTTAGCTGCAAACTCTACTAGGCCTCTGCGCACTCAGCTGCAGAGCCTCTTCCTACTACTGCGACCCAAGACACTTAGACTTCTTCTCTATCGGCTACTAGATCATTTCATCCATTCCATTAATCAATCCATCGATTCCTTTCTTTACAACTTAGAGCCTGGCTCTTATTTATACAATCCCATGGTCTATGGATCATGGGTAGGCTGACATGACATTTCATTACATTACAAAACTTAGGGCAGACAACCCTATGACTCAATGTACATTTCGCACTCCGCGCCTGCAATTTGCGGAGTCTTACAACATATTTGACCAAAACTTGGGCTTTGAGCCCCAAAACATGTTGTGGGGGGATTCCATGCCCAACATGGGCCTTACACCATTACCAAGGTTGTGGGAGACAATACTTTTGAGCTCAGCATTACCCCATTCCTTGGCCTGCACCTAGTGTTCAATGTGGACCGCCTTCGACCATAATTTCCACCATTACTAGACACATGAGACATTGAAAAACGTCTCACACCAACAAAGTTAAACACAGACTACATGGAACAAGCCACAACTGATCAGATTATGGAAACACATATCGATAACACTCATCAATAGAATATCCAACTGTATCAAGTTGTCAAAGTTGACCAACTCCTGCACCAAGGAAAGTGGCTCACTAGGGACCAAGTTCAACAAAAGTTTCCCCATCTCATGGAGGCACTTAATGCAATGGGGACCATTTCTTTCTAAGGGGAAAGGAATAATCCAGGTGGATATTGGTGCCTATTTTCCTATTCCAATTGGACCCCCACCATTGTTTCTTTCAGTTTCGTTAATTGTAGCATAGTTTACTATTTTTGGTAGTTTACAATAGTTGGTCAATGTACTTAATGTCTTGTAAATTTCTTGATGATTGGGATAGGTTAATTCTTAGCACATCCTTTCTTTCTCTCTTCATGATAGGTGGAATAAAGCTTGTTATCTATTAATATATATATTTTTTTTGTAGTTTTTCTTTTCTCTTAAGTAAACATTGAAGTCATACACATATATAAACTTGTGAGTGTAGAAATTTGTGTTCATGATGGTTGGACAATGTAGGAGTGATATCCATATTCAGTTTGTTTATGAATTAAAAGTGGTACCATTTCTAAGGGAATTATTGGAATTTTTTTGAAGTGTTAGAATAAGGTATAGTTGTCATACCCAGGGTAAACCAGTTCATGCCCATAATCTTGGACCACCACTCAAAGCTCCATGAAAGTTGTCAAGCATTAAGACCAAATAGAATTAAATACTTTCAAGCATTTTTGTGAATAAACAATGAGAAAAGAAGTCATAGTTAAAGCTTAAGTTTATCTCCAACAGATTAGTTGTGGTTACCTTTCATGATACATGGTGTTTATGAGGTAACTGGTCAAGAAAAAAACCATCCTTTCTTTCTCATTGGAAATTATGAAGGAGAAGTTGGCACTAACAACTACATCAAGAAAGACAACCACTTGGTGTATGCTTACTTGGATTTTTATAAAAGAGAAACTTGAGCTCAAAGTACCGATGATTATTGCATTTTTAGCTAGTGGTTGTTTATAGGCTACACTTAGCAACCAGTGGCCTTGTATTAATTTAGAGCATAATGAATCTATGCATAAGCTAACCAAACATTCAAGCCATGGAGCCAACTAACATACCTTCCTCACTTGCTTATTGAAAGTAAACATAGAGGTTTGTGGAGGAGCTTGCATTCAGAATTTCATTAAGAATGGAGGCCTAGAAATATTTTTGAAGATAATGTAGAAATTTCTCTATAGATCAGCTAGCTCTGATACCATGTAGAAATTCTCCTATAGATTAAACTGATAATGCAATGTAACTAAAACAATATACTTAATCTACTTCTACAATCAAACTTGCAGAGGCTTAATCGATTTTGAGCAAGATCAAATAGAACACATATAACAGATGAAGAAGAAATCAATCACACATGAACGCAGAAGAATACTCTGGGGAAAGCCTTAGCTAAAAACCACGCTATTTGTATTATCATATAAGTGAAAATATCTTAGGATTACACAAATCTTTAGCTCACAAGCTATCCAGCTCTCAATACAATCCCTCACTGCTGCTCATAGACAGAATATACAACAGATTGCCTTCCTTTAGTCGTCCAGGCCTCCTATTTCCTTGCGCAGTTTCTCCTGGGTCCTCAAGCTGCCACCTGTGTGTAATAATTCCTCACACACTGCTCAGACCTCTAAAATAACTACACAATCCTCAAGGAATGAATTCCTTCTACATGTAAGAGATATCCTCATGGGAATATTCCTACAACTGATAGTACACTGTCCCATCCTTTGATCTCAACTGGGTCTCTGTCTGAACTAACATGCATGAGTTACTTATGAGAGAATATTTAGTTATCTAAAGTACACTAGTTGCATGCATGCATGCATTGACTAAATGAACTCACAATTAGTTCCAAAAACTGTTGGAGCTAATCTAACTGGACTTAACTCAGTTAACTAAGCTAACTTATTACAACTCATCCTGATCTCCTTAATTAAGGGATAACTTCCTCAATCAAAGGGATAATTGTTGCATGTCTTCACATAGACTTCATGTTTGATTTTCTCCAACTAATTAACTCAAGATGAATTAATTAATTATTTTACAAACAGCTGCTAAGATCAAATTCAAATTTTAATTCTCAATTTTAATTTACGGACTAATTAAAATTGGAATGTATCCTGAAATGCTATCTATAGCAATGTTATTTTTAGCATTTATATTTTTATCATTTCTTGTTGCTATTTTAAACACTCCCTCTCAAAAAGAAAGGGAATATCTGCCACCCTCATCCTGTCTCTATGAAACTCAAATTTGCAGTTTGACAATGCCTAAGTAAAAATGTTTGTATCCTGCTCCTCGGTCGAAACATACTGCAAAAACATGATCCTCTTCACCACAAAATCTTGAAGATGATGATACCGGACATCGATGTGCTTGGACCTGTCATGAAATACTGGATTCTCAGAGAGTTTGATATAACTCTAATTATCGCAATAGATCACAGTTGGATCCATCCTCTGATCAAACAACCCAAAAATAATTTTCCGCATCCAAATGGCCTCACATGTTGCCTGGCTTGCAACCATGTATTTAGCCTCTGCTGAGCTAAGTGCAACTGATCTCTGTTTCCTACTATACCAAGAAACTGCAGCTGAAACAATGTTGAAAATTCCTCCTGAAGTGCTCTTCTGATCTGATGGATTCCCTGCAAAATCTGCATTTGTGAAGCCCTGAAGCTTCACTCCCTTTGTCCGTCTATACCATAATCCATACTGAGATGTGCCTCTGAGGTATCTCAGTACATTCTTAGTTACCTTCCAAAACAGCATGGTAGGTTGAACCATAGCTTGACTCAGCTGGTTCACGCAAAGTACAAATCTAGTCTTGTGTTCACTAAATACATCAATGAACCCACAAGCTATCGATACACAGTAGCAGTTACTACCTCGCCTGAAGTAACATCCTCCTTCCTCCAGTTACCTGCTAAAAGAGTCTGCATGGGCTTGCACTTCTCCATGTGGAATCTCCTAAGTATCTCATTGGCATACTTGCCTTGAGACACAAACACTTCCCCATCCTTCTGCCACACTTCCATGCCTAGAAAGTAGTGCATGAGACCCATGTCTTTCATCTCAAACTCTCTTGCAAGATCCTCCTTGCAAGACTTGATCAACTAATCATCACTTGTTAATATATCATCAACATAAAGAACAATGATCAATGGCTTACCTTCTACCATGATGTGGTACAGGTTCGCATCTACTTCACTCTTTGTGAAGCTCAACCTGGTGAAGTAGTTGTTGATCTTGGTGTACCAAGCATGAGGTGTTGCTTCAGTCCGTACAAATCTCTCTTGAGTTGGCACACATGTGACTCACATTCGAAGGTATCAAATCCTTCCGACTGATCTATGTACACCTCTTCCTCAAACTTGCCATTGAAGAATGCAATCTTCACATCCATCTAATGGATCTTCCAACCCATTTGTGCTGATAGTGCCAACATCGATATGATAGATGAGTATCTTGCTACTGGAGCAAAATTCTCATCATATTCGATCCCCTTGACCTGTGAGAAACCACAGGCAACAAATCTTGCCTTATGTTTCTCCACACTACCATCAGCAACTTGCTTTACCTTGTAAATCCAAGGAGAACTCACAACTGACTTGTTCTCTGGTCTTGGAACCACATCCCAAACACTATTCCGAACTATGGAGTCATACTCCTCCACCATAGCATCAACCCAAACTGGCTGCTTCACTACTTCCTCAAAGGAAGATGGTTCGGTCTCTACACATTCCCCAACAAGGGCCATGTAACCATTGTACCGCTCAGGTGACCTCCTCTGTCTGCGCTGAGAAGATGGATCTCCCACATTCTCTCTCGCATCCATCAACAATTTTTCAACTTCCCTTGTGCGTTTCCTCCCCTCTCTAGAAGACTTTGTATCAATGGATGTATCCACTCCTGGAACCTCTGCATGTGGTTTCTCTACATCAGTTTGAGGCTCCTCCTCCTTAGGAATCAAAAGTTCCTCCTTTGCATGCAACTTGAGCTCCCTCTCAAGGGAAACTCACATAGCCTTCTGCTTGTCAAAATTTAGATCTCTGCAAACCACTGTCCTTTGACTGGTAGGCAAGAACACCTGATAGTTGTGGGGTGTATCAGTTCACCCCACAAGTATCCCCAACTCATCTGTTGGCTCAAGCTTCTTCCATGCATCTTTGGTCACATGGAAAAAGACCGATGAGCCAAAGATCCTGAAGTGACTCACATTTGGTCTCTTCCCGGAGAAAGCTTCCCCTCGTGTCTTCATCCCAAGTATGCGATGTGGGCTTCTATTCTGCAAGTATATTGTTGTATTGCATGCCTCAGCCCATAAATGAAGTGGTAGGCCTTGGTCATGCAGCATCACCCGAGCTGCTCCCACAATCATTTTGTTCTTCCTCTCGACCACCCCATTCTACTATGGGTTATGGGGTGTCGTCAACTCCCGTTTAATTCCTTCCTCTGCACAGAAGTCCTTAAAATCTTGAGAGACATACTCTCCACCGTTGTCACTTATCAAGGCCATTATTTTCTCCCTTGATTCCTTCTCAACCAAAGCTTTGAACTCACAAAACTTATAGAAGGTATAATACTTCTTTTGCATGAAATAGATCTAGCACTTACGAGAAATATCATCAATGAAAATAACATAGTACCTTTGTTTCGTGGTGGATGCAGTCGAGAATGGTTCACACACATTTGTATGAACTCGCTACAAGATCGCCTCAGCTCGACTGTCTCGATCATGAAAGAAATATTTTGCATACTTACCCAAGGTACAACCTTTGCATGTATCTACTTGCTCAAGTTTAACTTTGGGAAGTCCAGTAGAGATCTGTTGCATGATCTTCAAGGCCCCATGATGCAAGTGGCCTAACCTTCTATGCCATAATTCGCCAATGCCTTGGCTTTGCACCAACTCTGCTTTGGAACTCAATGCAGCACAGTCATCTACCTCTAGCTTGTAGAGATTCTTCACTCGAATCCCAATCCTCTTGGTCTGACCCATGGTGACGTGTCTTAGGAACACCTTTCCTTTACTGAAGACTACATCATAGCCTTTTTCTTCCAACATTGTGACGGTTACCAGGTTCTTTTTAGTTGAGGCACATACTTTACATCAGTCAGGGTGAGAGGAGTTCCATGCTCCCTCTGAAACACAACCATACCTTCACCAGAAACACGATACTCTCCATCATCACCCATATCTATGTGCATTTGGAGGTCCTTCTCCTCCAAGGTACTGAATAAACTCTTGCCACCGGTCATGTCGAATGAGGCTTCACTATCCAGGTACCAAACACAACCCACCATCGATGAAACCATGCATGCGATGAGGGTAAAATCCAATTCAAACTGTGAGGCCAGTACCTCACCATCGATCCTCTCGAGGATCCCTTCTTGGATTTCTTCTATGGATAATTTGTTGCATAATGGCCCACCTCATGATAATTAAAGCATTGCACTTTAGATTTGTCAATCTTCTTCCCACCATAGGAAGAACTCGATTTGGAATGGGAAGCCTTCCCTTTCCCTTTCGTCGCCTTAATTTCTAAGGCTAGATTTTCTTCATCATCATGCTTTGATGAATAACCATCTCTGGTGCTTCTCCTGATCTCCTCCTGCATCAGATCCGACCATAGTTGTCCCTAATCTGGCAGTTTCTCTCTTCCATTCACCAAGTCTTGGTAGCTATGCCACCTCTAAGGAAGACCAAGGAGAGCAAGACTCACCATGTCATCTTCGACTGTCATGATTCCTACACTTTGAAGCTCATCTCTGCAAGTGGTGAGCTTGTTCAGATATGTAGAGATCGTGTCGCCCTTTTCACACTTGATTTTCTGATGCTTGTCTTTTAGTGCCAACTTCCTATTATAGCTATTGTTCTGATACAAATCCTTCAATGTATTCCACATTGAAAATGGTGTCTCCTTCCCATGGAGACTCGAGACAATATGGTCTCGAACTCCCTCCAGAAGAATCCTCCTCACTCTCACCACAAATTTCTTCCATTCTGCCAATTCTTGGGCATTAGCTGCTGTTGGCTTAGGGACTTCCTAATCAATGAAGTCCTCCAAACCATTTTCCTCTAATACCACTTCCATGTGATCCTTCCAGGCTATGTAATTGGAGCTACCATCCAGGGCATACTCGAGTCTCAAGCCATTGAATGCCATTGGTGAACTTTGAGATGTGATAAGAAACTGATTTTGTACCTACAATAAAGAAATTCAAACTTAGAACTTCTCCCTTCTTTGTATATTGTTCTCCACTTTGATCACCTTTGTTCTGATACCATTTAGAAATTTCTCTATAGATCAACTAACTCTGATACCATGTAGAAATTATCCTGTAGATTAAACTGATAATGTAATGTAACTAAAGAAATATACTTAATCTACTTCTATAATCAAACTTGCGGAAGCTTAATCGATTTTGAGCAAGATCAAATAGAACACATATAACAGATGAAGAAGAAATCAATCACACATGAATATATAAGAATACTCTAGGGAATGCCTCAGCTAAAAACCCCGCTATCTATATTATCATATAAGTGGAAATATCTCAGGATTACACAAAGATTTAGCTCAGAAGCTATCCAACTCTCAGTACAATCCCTCACTATTGCTCATAGATAGAATAGACAACACATTGCCTTCCTTCAATCCTCCAAGCCTCCTATTTCCTTGCACAATTTCTCCTGGGTCCTCAAGCTGCCACTTGTGTGTAATAATTCCTCACACATTGCTCAGACCTCTGAAATAACTACGCAATCCTCAAGGAATGAATTCCTTCTGCATGCAAGAGATATCCTCATGGGAATATTCCTGCAACTGATAGTACACTGTCCCATCCTTTGATCTCAACTGGGTCTCTATCTAAACTGACATGCATGAGTTATTTATGAGAGAATATTCAGTTATATGAAGTATACTAGTTGCATGCATGCATGCATTGACTAACTAAACTGACAATCAGTTCCATAAATTGTTGGAGCTAATCTAACTGGACTTAACTCAGTTAACTAAACTAACTAATTACAAGTCAAGTACAACTCATCTTGATCTCCTTAATTAATGGATAACTTCCTCAATCAAAGGGATAATTGTTGCATGTCTTCACATAGACTTCATGTTTGATTTTCTCCAACTAATTAACTCAAGATGAATTAATCAATTATTTTACATACAACTGCTGAGATCAAATTCAAATTTTAATTCTCAATTTTAATTTAGGGACTAATTAAAATTGGAATGTATCCCGAAATGCTATCTATAGCAATGTTATTTTTAGCATTTCTTGTTGCTATTTTCAACAGATAAATCCTTATATATAAGGCAAAGAATAAATCTGAAAAGTAAATTCCACAAATGATCTATGTTGGTGAAATGAGTAACCTATAAGTACCTCATTTATGAATCTTAGGGTAATGGAGTAGTTGAATGCTTCACCATGATGCAACTGCCAGAACATTACAAACCTTAGCATGGGTAAAGCAATCAATGAGAGGTTTGTAAGGCCTACAAAGCACTAATGCTCAACTTCAAGAAGAGAGAAAAACCGCATTATTAAGCCTTATATAAGCCCATGTTAACCCTAAATCCATGGATAAGCCCCTTAACCCTAAAACCCCTTACTAAGCCCTAGATATTGGGTTATTACATCTATAATATTGTTATGTAGGCCAAAACCTTTATGTATATCCATTCACAATAATTGTACCCTTTATCTCTTGTATATATACCAATCAGACCTAGTCTTAGGACCATGATATCTCATCTTGTCTTATACATTGTATTCATTGTAAAAGGAGGTCTCCCCCTTGAAGTGGATTGGAATATTAGAGTTCCTGAACAATCCTCATATCAATTTGAAACAAGTGATATTTATTTTTTTGTTATAATTTTTTTTATTTTATTTTTTTATTATTATTATTATTATTATTATCATTTTTTTTTGGGATACTTGAGAACATGATTTTTTAAGAAATAGAGGGGATATTTTGGGGTGCAACTAGTAAAATTTTTAGGTTTTTCTTCACTACATTTTCAAATATATCCCTTACAAAAGTCAAGGTTTGTGACTATTCTTAAAATCGTCTTTTAAACTAGTCATTTTGGTAGAATGATTGTAACTTTTTACCAAAGGAGTTTTAGATTGTAAAATTTTGAGGGTTTAGTGGAAAATAATGAAGTACTTTAGGTAAAAATTTCATAACATATTTGAAAAATTGAACATGTGGCATGTTTACAAATTTGCTTTCTAGAAGAGGCCACAGTTCTATTATTTTTGTGAAAATTCTTATAAATTTCAATTAGCACATCAAATTTGTGGAATTGTACAAAATACATACTAGAGTACTACAGGCCAAATTTTAAGACTTAGAAGGGCCGAAATTGCAGAGTTACACTAGAAACAAGGTCTTCTAGAAGGTTAAACGCCATAATAACATTTTAAAAGTATGTTAACTTCAAACTATCATAACTTTTGGTTGGGTTGATCAACTGAGGTGATTCAAAGGCCATTGGAAACATAACAAAAAAAAAAATAGAAGACTATTCTTGAAAAGGACCATAACTATTTGATATCATTATTATTAATATATTGAATTTGTAAGTTGAGGGTTTTGGTTAGACCTCAATTAAAAAGCAGTGGAAATACCTAAATTCTAGGGAGATGAAGATAGATTTGAAATCCATCTTATGGAATGGTTAATTAGGTAAAGGAACACGACCTTAATAACTCAATGGAAAAAACTTATTTTCATGGTGAAGCTTGAAAGTGGTGGATAAGGATTGATTTTGATACTAGATAGGATATCACATAGGAAGCATTTGAAAAACTCTTCTTAGATAAACAGATCAAAGGTACAAAAATGGAAGCATCGGATAAAATTCAATATGAACTAATATAAACTAAAAAGGAGATCAAGATGAAGGGCGATGAAAAATTTAAAATACAAAACCTTAATGAAGCACTCATTAAAGAGATAGAACAATTAAAATAAGGGAAGAGTAATAAGGGGAATTGGAAAAAGGACAACTCAATGTAAGACTTGAAAAAGAAAGATGAAGAAATATGTGGATTAAGAAAACATAATATAAAACTACTTGATGACATCAAGAAATTGAAAGAAGAAAAGAGGAATTTCCAAAATTAAGAAGAAGAAAGTTTCTTTGATGAAGAGACTACCAAAAGGCCTGAAGAGGAAATTTGCAAGAAGATTGAAGAAGTCCTAGATAGTGGTTAGGTAAAATAAAAAAATGCATTTTTGGAAATGTAGAAGGACATTAGAGTTTGATAAATGAGATTACACTGTAGTTTCAAAAGGAGAAATACGACAATATTCAAGAAGGTCACAAGAATATATTGGAAGAAGCTGAAATCCATCTAGAGGATGTGCACGTCAACTATAATATTATTATCTCCAATGCTAGAGTAATTAAGGACTAGGTAATGGAGACAAAGGAGCCATGATTTTATGAAAAGAAGGAAAATGAAATGGGTATGCAGAGTGAAGGAAAGCCACCAATTCTGAAACCATATTGACATCCTCATTTCCAGGAAAGATTTCATAGAACACAAGAAGATCAACATTAGCATAATTGTTGAAGAAGTTGGAACACTCATCAATATTCATGGAATAGGATACTAAAATCATTATTCAATAGGATATTGTCAAGTACCAACAATTACTACAAATTGGAGAAGTCACAACAACACTATATGGAATCAAGAATGAACATTGTGCAACAACTAGACATCAAGGATTAAGACCAAAAAATAATTGATTTTGTATGGGGTGAATCATCATAAATGGAAAGAAGAATGTATGAATATAGAAGGAAATCATATTATTTGGTTTCATCACATGTAACATCCTTAATTGCAAATATGTGAGGATAAAGGTTTTTGAAGGAGTGTATTTTGATACAACCCCGAGGGGGGCACTTTATGAGGTTAAATATATAAGATATGACCCTAAGTGGGGGCACATATGGGTTAAATATTCATTTAATGTGTAAGTGAATATGTAATAGGGTCAACCTAATAATAATGGGCTACATGTTCAATGTGTGAATAAGTGTATAAATGGAAAGAAGAATGTATGAATATAGAAGGAAATCATATTATTTGGTTTCATCACATGTAACATCCTTAATTGCAAATATGTGAGGATAAAGGTTTTTGAAGGAGTGTATTATGATACAACCCCAAGGGGGACATTGTATGAGGTTAAATATATAAGATATGACCCTAAGTCGGGGCACATATGGGTTAAATATTCATTTAATATATAAGTGAATATGTAATAGGGTCAACCTAATAATAATGGGCTACATGTTCAATGTGTGAATAAGTGTGTGTATATCTTATGTAATCATTATAGAGATGTGATTTGGATGTAGGAAAGTATTTGGGTATTTGGAGGAGTTTCTGATATTATTTAAGGAGTTATTGTGTTACTCATTTCTCTTATATATCTTAGAGTATTGCTCCACGTTTATATTGTTTTACATGGTGCACACTTCTAGTTTTGATGTATTTAGTTAATAACATTTTGTATGAAAAAAATATGAACCTAAGGTTTTTCTTCAAGTCAGTGATTATGGTATTTTAATATAACCTTTATTGTGGGAAGCTTCAAACTATACAATTTTGTTACTCTTAAGGATATATCTCAAAATACGTTTCATAAAAATTTCAAATTTTGATTCACTATACTTTCAATGATATACCCTATGAAAGTTAGAGTTTGTGAATGGTATTGAAATCAATTTTTGCTATAATTTTTTTATTGGATACCTCAGACCATTAAATTTTGAAAATATCGAAGAGAGATATCAAAGTACATCTAGTCAAAATTTTAGATTCTTGTTCTCTATACATTCATAGATACACCTTATGGAAGTTAGGGCTTGTGAATGGTCCTTAAATCAATTTCAAACGAGTGGTCTTGGAATTTTCGTTATAATTTTTTACTTTGGCACTTCATACCATGAAATTTTTATAAGGACGGGGAGAAATCTCGGGGTACAACTAGTAAAAAAAATATATTATAGTTTGCTACATGTTTGGAGATATACCTTCTAGAAGTTAGGGTTTGTGAATAGTCAGGAATTCAATTTCAAATGAGTGAGCTTGGAATCTTCATTGAAACTTTCTTCAAGATAAGTTTTGGAATGTGATATTCTCAAGGATATGACAAGACATATCGAGACACCTCAAGTAAAAATTTCATAATCATATTTAAAAAATTAGATGTGACATGCTTTACCATACCAAAAATCAATAAGTTTTGGGAAATTTACCATAACGTTCACTTGACACATCAAATTTTGGTCAAATTTACGGAATTATAGAGAAATCATATTAGAGTAATATAGACCAAAATTTCAAATTGATAAGGGCTCAAATTTCAAAGGTATAATAGGATAGAGATTAGACGTCCTAATAGCCTAAAAAATAGGGTTTTGAAAGGTATGCAACTTATAATTGGCATAAATTTTGATCGAAAGAACTATTTTTGGTAATTCATAATTTGTGATAAAGAGGAAAACAAGAGAATCATTATTTACACACATGGATCCTAAGGGTGCTTCAAAATTTACTTCACCACTTAAACCTATAGAAATCTCATTGATGACTATTAAAGAAATAGAAGATGTCCAGTACTGGGTATCTAAGTTGGAAAGTTAATTGTCATAGGTTCAAGGATTAATTAAAGATATGGAAAAAAAGATGAAATAAAAAAATGAATTACATGGAGATGCTTCTGTCGTACATGTTTCCTAAAAAGGACATGTAGATCCAAGGAAACCATGAAAATACGTAGAATGATTGTATTGGAACTCAATCATATATGAGGAGTATTTTATCACAATTGGAGAGCACAAATGTTGAATCCCAATACCATAATCAACATGGCTTGAATTCAACATCAATTAACTACTTCATTTCAAAGATCAATATGAGGAAGTTTGATGGTAATGATATAGTAATATGGATATTTCGAATGAAGCAATATTTTGATTTGTACCAATTGAAAACATTACAAAAGGTAATTATTGCATGCATATTTTTAAAACAATATCATTTTGTATGATATTAATGGATTTGTGAAAGAAAAAAGGAGTTTATTGTATCTTGGTCCATTTTGACAAAGGAATTGATAGCACATCATGGTATATTAAGAGAAATACATTCTTAAGTCAATCAGTAATCTTCAACAAAAAGGTCTATTTACAAACACATTCAAAAATTCCAAAAGTTGAGACTTAGGGTAAAGAAAATTTCAAAGGGTATTTAGTAGACCTCTTTATGGGAAATTTAAAGGAAAGAATCCAACATGAGATTTATTTATTTAAACCTAAATCCCTAGAGCATGCTTTCAAGTTTCAATGAAATTTGAAAGTACAATATGGCTACTAGAAGATTGGTCACCAAGAACTATAGGGAACATCATACTCCCTCTCCTAACCCCACTCAACCAGCAAGGTTGACACTTCAATAATTGAATTTGTAACACCCTCCTCCCAGATTTAACTAAGCTAATTGGTCCACCAAGGTAAACATGTGACAAAGAGTTATTGTGATATGATTCAACTCCTTAAGCATAGTTAAGGAAGTGGAAGTGAAATACAAGGCCAATATAACCTTCCTTAGGAGCTAGAAAATCTTCAGGAGATAACCAACTCTTCCAGGTGCCCAACCCCTGAGACAACTTGATGTTTTGTTGAACTATACCACCAGTAACTCCCATGACAAGCCTTCCATGCAATTCAGACCCTCCAATCACTACCAAAAAAAGGAATCCATGGGATTGTGTCCTTTTTTAGGTAGTTTTGTGTTAGTGACCCCGAATTCTAAGCCACTTTTTGAGGGCTAGGACTTAGGCCTCTTCCCAGAACTTCATGAAACTTCAAGAAATGATAAATAACATTGAAATAAGACTACTAATTCAAACACTTGAACAAGGAATTGACCTAAATCCTACCAACCATGACATGAATTTCATAAAACATATCATAACCATGTAATCTACAGGTCATAACAATAGATCTGA
Organism: Pinus taeda; assembly: GCA_000404065.3. Lineage (NCBI taxonomy): Eukaryota > Viridiplantae > Streptophyta > Pinopsida > Pinales > Pinaceae > Pinus > Pinus taeda. Next base: position 20,581 of record APFE031046689.1, on the reverse strand, counting down.
ACATAGGGATCTCATAATTATCTGAGAATAATCAAGAAAAATTGATGTATCCTCCTAATAGCTTAATTGTTATCTATTAGGTCATTAATTAATTAATATTTTATCTACTAACCAAAACATGATGAGATCTATTCATCAAGTTTGTCATAAAACATTCTTATAACCAAAAAATAACCTGAGATATATCAATGATGGAAAAACCATTAAAACCACATAATGACAAGCACATTTACTCATGAAATACCAAAGGAAAAGGAGCTCTTATTAACATATGTAAATACAACCAAGTCAAGGACTTCCATGTACCGCCCGACCATATTTTGGGATGAAACAAATCTCTCTTTCAGCCAATCACCCCCATGCCATATTCCAAGCATGAATGTGGGTCTTATAAAAAACAAATAGGGATTACTCAAGCTTTACCACAATACACCAAGGGATTCCTAGTCCCAAGCCCTCATCCATACAACCAGGGTTTATCACAATCCCATAGAGGGATTCCTAGGCCCAAAAAATAAACATACACTACCAAGCTTTACTGCAATCCCACCACATACCAGTCCAGGGATTGCTAGGCCTATACAAGCAAGGATGCCTCTAGATCTCTCCACCTAAACCATGAGGAGTTTGTCTATCTCCACCCTCTAGGAATTACCATATATCCTGCAATTCACTGGTCGATGATTCCTACGCCCAACAAGGGTATACACAATCAGGCTTTATCACAATCCCACCATCACCAGTCTAAGGATTCCTAGGCCCGTGTTTCTCCTGAGACCACCCTACTCAGTTTCCAAATCATCCGAAAATCCAGCTCAGCCAAATAAGATAAACCCCATCACACCATGGGTATCAGGAAATGGCAAGGCAAGGTTGAAAACCAATATCACACCTGGAAAAACCCATGCCCATAACAACAAGAGGACTAAAAACACACATGCATGTACCATGCGTACCAAAAATATTAAGGAAAACATACATGCAAATCGATACCTGCAAGTAATCTCACTAGTCCTGCTTGATCCCACTCTTCCTTGCTAGATCTTTGCTTCCCTTTACTTTCTTGATCCAAATCCCAAGTATGACACACTCCTCCAAGAGTGCTCCAAGAAAACTATAAGTGTCCAAGAGTATGACAGAGAGAGAATAGAGAGAGAGCTCCAAGCTAAAAATGACAAAAAGGTAAAACTGACAAAAGGTTGTGAATTGATCCTCAAAATCCTTTTTATTAATGCGGTCTCTATTTTCTTCAATTTCCATTATTTTTCCTTCATTTTCCTCCTTACATGCAACTTGTGATCTTTCACCTTCCTTTTCTCTTATTTCCCATTATTTTCATAAATAAAATGCTAATTAATGCCACTTACCTTTCCAAAACCTTTACCATTGCCTTTGCCAATTTCACTTAGCCATAATAAATCAAATGAACACCCACACTAAGATGTTCTTCCCAACATTCATATTGGAATGCATGTCCCATGACCTTGGTCAAATTTTTCCTTTATTAACTTTATTACATGAACCTTTAACCCAGGTTGTTACAAACCCCTCCCCCTTAGGGGAACATTGTCCTCAGTGTTCAATGACATCTACAACTAGCAAGACTACTGAAAAGTAAAACATACTTCCAATGGAGCTTTATAACTTATCTCAATGCAATATTTACAATGATCAACCTACTGAAAAGAAAACCAACATGACAACATAATAACATGACACCCATACCACTTATTGGAGCTTTATAACACAACTCATGACAATATTTACATCCATATACATATATACATATACCAAAACGTCATGCCAAAACATATACCAAAAGACATCCACTCAACTAGCGAATATAAAAGGATACATAGCCCACATCTAATCATTTATCTCCCATGTAGCTTCATCAGACCCAAAGTGCTTCGACTGCATTTTAACCTACTTGATTGCTCAGTTTCGGTCCATGAGTATCTTTCTTTGCAAAATACACTAAGGTTTTGGCTAAAATTATCCTTCTTGCTCCACCTGTAATACAGACCAATCAATAATATGATCAACATCCTTTATATATCTTTTAAGCAATGAAATATGGAAAACATCATGGACTTTCACTGTCGAAGGTAGTGCAAGTCTATAGGACACTGGTCCAATCCTCTCAAGGATCTCGAAAGGCCCACAATACCGAGGTGTCAATTTTTCACATGATTCAATCCTCAAGGAGCTCTTCTTGGGATTGATGTGTAAGTACACATGTTCCCCAACATGAAATTCCTTATACAACTTGTGTTGATCTACATAACTTTTTTTCGTATCCTGTGATGCCTTTAGATTCTTCTTGATAACTTGTATTTCGTGTTCCATCTCTGCCAACATGTGTGGTCCTATCAACACCCTATTCATTGAATCACTCCAACTGATGGGAGTGTTACAACTCTGCCCGTAAAGAGCCTCAAACAAATGTTGAAAATAGCAACAAGAAATGCTAAAAATAGAATTGCTAAAAATAGCACTACTAGAAATAATAGTTCAGCCAGTGTTGATCTTAGCAACAATGGATGGAAAATGGGAAGTGCTAAAAATAGCATTCTATAAATAGCATTTCGGGATATCTTCCTATTTTAGTCTGTCCCTAAACTAAAATAGTGAAGTAAAATTCGAATTTGATCTTTCCAGCAGTTTGTAAATTAATTAATTAATTCATCTTGAGTTAATTAGTTAAGGAAAATCAAACTTGAAGTCTATGTGGGGACATGAAATAGTTTCTCCATTAATTGAGGAATTTATCCATCAGTTAAAGAGATAAGTATGAGTTGTAATTAGTTGGCTCAGTTAGCCGAGTCAAGTCCAGTTAGATTAATTCAAATAGTTTGTTGAATTAATGTAAGTTTAGTTAGTTAATGCTTGCATGCATGTAACTACTACACTTCATATAACTGAGTATTCTCTCATAAATAACTCATGCATGTCAGTTCAGACATAGACCCAATTGAGATCAGATGGAGGGGCAGTGTACTATCAGTTGCTAGAATATTCCATTGTGAATATTCCTTGCATGCAGAAGGAATTCTTTCCTTGAGGATTGTGCAGTTACTTCTTCAGTTTTAGTGAGTGTGATGAGGCCAATTCACACATGTGGCTTCACTGGATCCCAAGAAAAAGTGCGCAAGGAAATAAGAGGCTTGGAGGGCTTGAGGAGGACATATACTATGTCTATACAGTCTATGAGCTATATTGTTTGATTGTAGAGAGAGCATGATAGCTTAAGAGCTGATTCTTTTTGTAATTGAACAATATTTCCACTTGTATGATAATACAGAGATTAGGGTTTTAGTCTAAGGCTTTCCCCAGGTTATTTCTTCCATGCTATGTGTGATTCATTTCTCATTCTCAGTTATATGTGTTCTCTTGATCTTGCTCAATTCGATTAAGCTTCTGCAAAGTGTTGTAGAAGTAGATCTTGTATTGTGTTTTGGTATATTGCATAATCCGTTGATCTACAATGACAATTTCTACAACAAACTCATCCTCAATGACTCTTGATACCCATTGTTGTAAGCAAACTCAACCATTAGAAGATACTCTTCCCACTTTCAATGCTAATGCATGACATAAATTCTCAACATGTCCTCCAAAATCCTGTTGACCCCCTCTATCTATCCATCTACCTAAAAATGATAACTGTACTCAAATCCAACTCTATATGCAAACCTACAAACAACACTTTCCAGAATCTTGAAGTAAACTTGACATCTATCTCTGATACAATATTCTTTGGAGCATGATGCAAACTCACTATCTCCCTAATGAATACCCGTACTACATCACTAGCTAAATAAGTGATATGAAAATGGAGGAGAACTTCTCCTCTCAAAAATGACTATCCTCTAACGCTTTGCAAGTAAACAAAACGGGTCTTTAAAGATAAACAAGTTTCATAACCTCTTCAAAATGGTGAGTTTAAGTTTTCACATGAACTTGAAAACAACACATTCACATGCAACTAAAAATGATGAAGATAAGAAATCAACATTTGATGAAAAATTTCACCCCTCCTAGGAAACGTCTCTGGGGTTGCTCCAATAGCTAGACCATTCTATTGATTTCAGTGGTGAATGAGTACATAAAAATTGTTGACAATAGAGTGACTTGTTTCTCCTACAAAGAAACATTTTCCTTCAAATAATTATCATTCAGGAAAATATGACTCCATACAACAAGTCATGTAAGGGTCAACATAAAAAGGACTCACATATCAGGTCCTTGTACTCCACCTGAAATCCAAGCACAAAATGTACAATGAGTCCACATCGAAGTACTGAAAAGAGCTTCTCTCATGAACACATAATGAGAAAATACTAAAAAGAGTTGCACTACAGAAATCAAAACTATTGCAGATAAAATAAAAAGGTTGGAAAACCCCTACAAGGTTCCTCCATGCTCAAACTGACTTTAAACTACTTCCAAAAACTCGGATTGCCTTTGGCACTAAAAGACTCAATCCTACAAAAAATTCTTCATAAAGTGCTCAAATTAGAAAACTAAGGATGCCATTGAATACAAGACACTAAAAAACCCCTATATAGGCTCTTCTTGAGCTCAAAAAGGTTCAAACTAAGCAAGTTATGCTTCTCCAAGCCAAGCTATGCTATCTGTCCTGCAATTTCGCCAAACCTGCAAATTGTGCAACATTTTCACCCTTTTCACAGTTCGCCGAGAAGAAATTTCACCCACAATTATTACATTTTGTCACCTCATTAAATTTCCAAATAAACCCTATGCACAAAAATAGGGCCACATGGAGCAAATGAGGACGAGGCTAGGGCTAACGGTCCACTCCCGTCAGTACTGGCTCCTTCCTCGTCGGAATAGGGTCATGTGATGTGTGACGTGGCTAGGGGTTGGGGCCAATTTCTTGCTCCCTCTGAGCTAGATCCCTTCCTTTCTGCCTTTAGTTGCCTTAACTACCTCTCCCATCAAACTCAGCTCCACACCAAGTCACATGGCATCCATAGCACCGGGGGCTGGGGCTGAATCCCCACCCCTACTCCATTAGCACATCTCGTCTAACCGATGGTTGTGTGCTTGCATTATGACTTTGGTATGGGGATTGTACCCACCCTCCTTTGTTGCTGCTCCTAGCCAGGTTACTATGGGTGATGTTGTGACCAGGGGCCAGGCCTAATGCCTGACCCCTTCCCAAAATGTGGAAATACAACCACTTCAAATATAAAATGAGACCATAGTATGTTAAGAACCATCCCTGTGGTGAGATGATGGAGGTTGGATTTTATGCGTGACAGGTCCTGGGTTTGAACACTGAAGAGGCCTTCGGGCCTATAAACAATTTTTTAACCAATGTGGAGGCACCATGTGGCAGCCTTCGATAGGGCCACACAACAACCTCCTATTGGGCCACCTCAAAAACTTCGACCAATAAAATAATGCCAACACACCCTGTATGGAGGAACACTTGGAAAAATCTAATTATACCTCAATACACCCAATTGGCATGCCGACATCAACACGATGTCAGTAGTACAAATTGCCTAGTTAGCAACCCAATCAATTCATAACTTCTTCATACGATTTCATATTAAGGTGATCCAAGCGTCGTTAGAATCAGGAAGACAAACATTAGGACTTGATTTTGGTTTTAGGAGATTCCAAGCACTTTTATTTTTGAGACTATTTTTTATTTCCAGATCATACCTCCCCACTAGGAACTTTTTGACCACAAAATTTTATCTTCTCCTAGCAAATAAATGAGGAAAAAGCTCACAAAATTTCCCAATATCAATCCTTCTTGTTCGGTTTGACTTGGTTCCTTCGAGCTCCAATCAAGGTAGTCCACCTGACTGCTACATGAAGTCCTTATTTTCCTATCAAGGATTGAGCCACAATTCTTTTAAACATGCAGGAACAAAAACTTTGATGGATGGAATCTGAACATTCTTTCCAAAACCATCTTTCTTTGGCTCAAACAAACTTCACCTTTAAGTCCCTATTTGCTAAAGACAATCGTGATCTTAAACCTGGAAATGAGAAGCAACTCAATTCTTTCCATGCATTGTTTCATACTTTGCTTTACTGTCCTCAAACTGCAATTGTACTCTTAGGTACATTGGTTGCATTTGTTCAATTACATACTTGGCTTTGTCCACATAATCATGGTTATCTTTTGCACAATATTTATCAAAGATTAAATTCACAAAAAAACTTCATTTCAAAATACTTGTATTAGTGCTTGACACAACTATAGACATACTAGATGACATACAAATGCTCATCCCAAAAAATCCTCAAACAATTGGACGCATCATTAAGCCAAAATAACATAACATGTCAAAGAAAACACGCTTGTTGCGAATAAGTGATTGTACGTGACTTCACTTTACAAAGTACCCAAATGGGAATATACGACAAGTATTTACATTTTTACAAATCAAGCAAACTATACAAATAAGTCTTCCCATTCTTTTGCCTATCCCATGCTTACGGGTTCTCTTTCTGCACCCACTCTGCTTTGAAGGATATTGTAGGAACTACACCAATTTCCTCTTTGCCACCTATTGCTTTATTTGCAAAGGATCTCATGTCCTCTTTATCCTTCTTGGGTCGAAGTGCCAGATGGAGTTTCCAACACTATTCAATCTAGTTCCCGTTCATGCTACAATGGGTACAAAAATGCTTATGCTTTCCCATTGACAAGGAAGTATTCATAACTGAGAGAGGTTCCTCATATCTTGTCCTAAGGATTTATTCCATTTTTTTGACCATCGTCTTACATTGCTCACAATCAACGACACAATGGTTAACTGCATCACAACACGTGCAAGGAAACATGTCCCGTAAATAATCAAAATCACCAACATTTTTGAAATCTCCATGACACTTATTCTTGTCCTTTGGGCTGTGAATTTGACGATGAGGACTAGACTTTGCATGTCCTTTGAAACATTCATATTTCTTTGGAGACAAATTTCCATTACCACTACCATCATGGTGTGACATATCATCACTTAATGATTTCTTTGTCTCAACAAACTAAGAGAACTCTCTCATTTCTCTATGACCATAACCCAATCATTATATCCTTCATAGGATTAGTGATACCTTTTCCTTTGATTCTAATGCCTTCTCCTTCATAACCCATCTGAGTCAAAAGCTTCATACAAATACCTGTATTAAGATTTTCAAAGCCTACAAAAGTTGTGTTATCAACATAAAATGCAAGAGTAGAACAAGAGATTCTAATTAGCTCCTTTGATTTGTCAACCATCTTTTCAGCTTCAGATGCCGATGACAAAGTGGATGATGACTCAAGCCACCCACTTTTACCAATGGGCACATAAGGAGAAACTATTAGACGCTGAAAAAACTCACAAGAATCATTCTCAACATAGGGTTCATATCCTGTGTTTGGACCATGCCCAAAAATTTGCTTCATCTTGGAGGGATTCTTTGCTGCTTCTAGAATGGAAATTTCACCAATTTGTTCCTCCAGGACATGTACAACTGAAGGTGCATTTACCTCTTCTCCTCCTCAGCAACTTCATGAAATCTCCTCAGCTCAACATTCTCCATTTGAAGAGATAGATTAATCTCCTCTAGCTCTTGGAGTCTTTCACATTTCAACTTCTTGCCCATACCTATAACTTGGTCAGAACCATCTCTAATACCACATGATCTGAAAAATGGAGAACTTCTCCTCTAAAAAACTGGTTGTCCTCTAATGCTTTACAAGTAAACAAAATGGGTCTTTAAATATAAACAAGTTTCACAACCTCTTCAAAATGGCAAGTTTGAGTTTTCACGTGAATTTGGAAAAGAACACATTCACATGCAACTCAAAATGACAAACATGAAGAGAAGAAACCAACATTTGATGATGAGGTTTACCCCTCCTAGGCTACGTCTTCAAGCCTGCTCCAACAGTTAGACTACTCTATTGATCTTAGTGGAGAATGAGTACATACAAATTGTTGACAATAGAGTGGCTTGTTTCTCCTACAAATAAACATTCTCCTACAAATAATTCTCACTCAAAAAAATATGACTCCCTACAACAAGTCATGTAAAGGTCAACCTCAAAAGGATTCACACATCAGGTCCTTATACTCCACCTAAAATCCAAGCACAAAATGTACAACAACTCCACATTGAAGTACTGAAAAGAGATTCACTCATGAAGACATAATGAGAAAAGACTAAAAAGAGTTGCACTATAGAAATAACAGTTGTTGCAGATAAAATAAAAAGGCTAGAAAACTCCTGCAAGGTTCTCCCCATACTAAAAATGCCTTCAAACTACTTCCAAAAACTTTGATTATCTCTAGAACTAAAAGACTCAATCCTACAAAACGTTCTTCATAAAGTGCTCAAATTAAAAAAATGAGGCTACCATTTAATCTAGGACACTCCAAAACCACCATCTAGGCTATTCTTGAGCTCAAAAAGGTTCAAAATTGAGCAAGTTAAGCTTCTCCAAGCCAAGCTCTTCTATATGTCCTGCAATTTAGCCAAAACTGCAAACTGGGTGACATTTTTTCCCTTTTCACAGTTCACTGAGCGACAATTGCGCCCACAAATGATGCATTTTGTTGCCTCATTAAAATGACCAAAAACCTCTATGCACAAAAACAGGGCCACATTGAGCACATGAGGCCAGTGATGGGACCAACAGTCCCCCCCATTGATGTTGGCTCCTTCCTCGTTGGAACAGGGTCATGTGGTACGGGACGTGGCCAAGGCCAACTACCCTCACCCGTCAGGCTAGCTCCCTTCCTTTTTGCTTTCGGTTATGTGTCAACCACATGACTGGGGGCCGACCTTAACTACCACCCCCATCAAACTCGACTCCACATCAAGTCACATGGTGTCCATAAAACCGGGGGCTGGGGCTGAATGCCCACCCCCACCCTGGCATCACCTCTCATCTTGTCAGTGGTCACGTGCTTGCTTTGTGCATGGGGTTGGGGCTGGTTTGTGTTCCCCTATACTACTACTCAAAGCTAGGGTCCTGTGGGTGGTTTTGTGACCAAGTGTTAGGGCTAACGCTCGACCCCTCCCCCCAATGCGGAAATACAACCGCTTCAAATATAAATCAAGACCACAGTATATTAAGAACTATCCCTATGGTGCAAAGGTGGAGACTAAAGTTTGTGTGTGACAGGTCCTAGGGTTGAACCCCGCCAAGGCCTTTAGGCCTATAATTTTTTTTGACCAATGTGGAGGCGCCACATGGTGACCTTCGATAGGGCCATGTGGTGGCCTCCTATTGGTCCACCTCAAAAATTCTGACCAATAAAATCATGCCAACACACCCTATATAGAGCAATGCTTGGCAAACTCTGATTGGACCTCTGTACACCTAGTTGGCTTGCCGATGTTAGCATGATGTCATCAGTATGGAATGCCCAGTCAACAACCCGGTTAGCCCATCTGCAATATTTTTTTACTGTTGGTCAAAAACTTCATAATGCCACAACTCCTTCACACCATGTTAGATTAAGGTGATTCAAGCATCGTTGTAATCAGGATGACAAAAAATACAATGTAATATTTTTGATCTCTAGATCAATAAATATATTTCACCAGAATAAAGTGTGCTACCTTGGTCAACCTGTCCACCACAACCATGATGGAATCATACTGTCTAGATTTCCTTAGAAAACTTGTAATGAAATCCATATAAATGACCTCCCATTTCCACTATGGAATCGAAATTGACTATAGTAATCTGCTTGGATGCTTAAACTCTACTTTTACTTGTTGACAATCCAAGCATCTCGCCACAAACTTTGCCATTTCCTTCTTCAAATTCAACCAATAATAGAACTTCTTCGCCGTTGTCAATGTCTTCTAATATTCTGGGTGATCTAAATATGGTTTAGCATGAAATTCTGTCAAGATAAGATTTTTGAGTTCACTGTTGTTAGAAACATAGATCTTGTCCGTAAAATGACCAAACCATCTGTTGTGAGACGATAGTACACTTCCTAATCACTTGTACCCTATTGTAACCTATGCATAATCTCTCTATATGTGTCATCCTGTTGTCCTTCCAGTAAGATCTGATCCTATAGATTTGTCCCATAAGAACTCATAACTGTTACATGATTCACTTGCATTCTTCTACTAAGAGCATCTACAACCATGTTTTCCTTTCCCTTAATGTACCCAATCTCAAAATCAAAATCACTAATCGTGGCCAACCATCTAGCTTGCCTAGAATTCAGATTTAGTTAGTCAAATATGTATCTCAATCCATTGCGATCATCATTAGTACAAACCTCTTGCCAAGAAGATAATGCCTCCACATATTCAACACATGGATGATCGTTGCAAACTCAAGATCACGTGTAACATAATTATGCTTGTGCTCATTCAGTTTCCTTGATTCATAGCACACTACTTGTCCCTCCCACATAGGGACTCCACCAAGCCCTCCCTTCCAAGCGTTAGTGCACACCACAAATTCTTTATCCAAATCTGCAATCTTGAGAACTGGAGCATTTGTCAACAACAGCTTCAATTGTTCAACAATTGTTGCACATCCCTCTGTCCATTCAGATTTATTACCTTTCCTTTGTAATGATGTAATCGGATAGGTAATCTGAGAGAAGTTCTTGATGAACCTCTTGTAGTAACCTACTAACACCATGAATGACCTTACATCATCCACATTCCTAGGAGCTGCCCATTCCATGATAGCTCTTATATTTTACGATCCATTGCTATGCCTTCCTTGGAAACCACATGCCCCAAGTAATGCACCTTTGTCTAAAAGAAACTACATTTACTAAGCTTGGCATATAACTAATTCTCTCTTAGAAATATCAACACTACTTCTAAGTGTTCGACATGTTCTTCCTCATTCTTAGAATATATCAATATACCATTAATGAACACAATAACAAAATTGTTCAGATAAGGACGCAACACACTATTCATCAAGCACATAAAAGTAGTTGGAGCATTAATAAAACAAAATGGAACTACAACAAACTCATAATACCCATAATTGGTCTAGAAATCAGTCTTGTAGATGTCATCTTCTTTAATGTGTACTTGATGGTATCTAGATCTCAGATCAATCTTCGAGAATATTGTTTCTCCCTTCAGCTGGTCAAACAAGTCATCAATCCTCAACAACGGATACTTGTTCTTGATGGTTAAATTGTTCAATTGCCTATAGTCAATGCACAACCTGACAGTACCATCCTTCTTCTTTACGAACAACAATGGTGTACCCCAAGGTTATACACTTGGCATAATGTATCCCTTGTCAATAATTTCCTTCAACTACAAATTCAACTCTACTAACTCTGGTGTGCTCATATTGTATAGTGCCTTTGATGATAGTGCTTCCCCTGGTAACAACTCAATAGAAAAGTCCACTTCTCTATGAGGTGGCAAATCTGAAATCTCTGCAAGAAACACATCCTAAAACTACTGTAAAATCGGGTACCTTCTCAATACCTTTGTATCCTCAACATCCTTACCTTTATCAATATAAATATGTAATAAAAGTAACGCACACCCTTTCTTGCGACTGTGCTTTGCCTACATAAATATAACCATTCTAACTAATTTAGCTTTCTTCTTACCCTACAAGATTCTTTGTTCTCCATTGTCCTCCAAGCATTCAATAGCCTTGTCATAACAATCCACCTTGGTCCTATGAAGATACAACCAATCCATACCCAACAAAATATTGTATGATCCCAATGGAAGCACATTCAAATGCGTTGATGTAGGCATACCATTCAACTCAAATGCACAAGGTCTTACCCAATGATGAATTGTTTTATTCGTTCCTATAGCCAGTTGCACTAACCAATATTATGCACGCACTTCTTTTTTCAAACCAAACTTATCCACTAGGTCAGGATTAACATAACTATAATTAGATCCAGGGTCAATCAAAATATAAACAACTCGATCACAAAGCTTTCCATCCATATCGATAATAGATTCCTGTAGATCTGCGTGCATATTATCCAATGTTGCATAGATACAAGGAATGCTTTGCCCAACATCCCCAACAGTCTGTGCTTCCTGTGCATTGTATATCTAAGGTCTACCACTTTGATTCTACAAAAAATTTCTCTTGAGATGCTCCTTACCACATGTCCAATACTGCAATTGTCTCCTATCATCACCTCTGTTCTGTTGTTCTCTAAGTTGGGGTCCATTAAACTTCTTTTAAGGTACAACATTCTCTTTCTCGCCTGCATCCCGAGGTCTTATTATGTTCGCCTACCATTTACCTTTAGTCTTGTATTTCCATTTCCAACCTTGCTGAGATTTTGCCTTACTATTTGGTTGCTCATAACAGTGTTTCAACTTCCCAATAATTTCTTCAAGTGACCAAGTCTCATCATATTTAATTAAATCTCTAAATGCTAATGGTAATCCACTGAAAAATATCTGAAATTTGGCTTTCTCGTCTTTCAGTTATGGTACATACCTCAAAAACTCTAAGAAATTGGTTATATACTCCTCATCCATCATCGAACCCATCTTTAGCTCATAGATTTCCTTGGCTTTACTATCATAGTACCTCTCTGACAAATATTTCTTCCCAAAAAGTCTCTTGAATTCATGCTAACTCAACTCTTTTGCCTAGATGTCTCTAACCCCACTTCACATCTTCCCACCAGATGTATGCTTTCCCTTGGAGGCTGAATATAGTTATTATGGCCTTCATGATCTCTATGTAATCACGCAACTCAAAGAACTTCTTCATATTGAGTAACCATGCCTCTGCATCTTCTAGTTTCTTCAAATCTCCATCAAAAGTAGGTGGCTTGGATTCTTGAACTCCTCTGGAAAATATCCCCTATCACTCCTCCTGTAAGGAAGATAAGGATGATGACCATGATACCTGTCAAAAATAGAATAGAACATGTGTCCATCACCTCTCCTATCCAGTGTGTCCAAGAAACTGCCATCCCTGCTTGTGTCATCCCTCTCCGACATGTGCCCACTGTGAGACCTACTTCCATATGTCCCGTCAGTCCTATCCTCCGACCCATGACTGATCCTAAGCAGTCCCTGTCTCTTCAAATCTGAAAAAATATAAAGGATAGTTGCATTAACCTCTGCTTATTTCCCTTGTGCTTGAATGATTGTGTCATTGTTTGCCTTACAACTTCTTATTTCTGCCTTCAAACATTTCAATGTGTCTGTTGTGTCAGGAGAGTACCTATCAACATGCTTCTCATCAGATCTATGGGGAGAATCTTGTGAATTGTAGTATACCATCTTGGTAGTCATCTTTGATCTTCTTCCCGCAAGTATACCATGTCAACTAAACCAAATATAAACATAATCAACATACCTCAATATAGTTCAGGGAAGGATATCGCCTCTACAAGATTAACCAAATTAGCACAATACATGTATAAACATAATCATATCACTATATAGACATCATTTCAATCATTATCCAGTTACCATGCATGACTATACCATAACAATGAAAATGCATTCATAATGACATATAGACAGTAACATGCATAACAAATGCAGAACCAACATGCACTCATGAAGACTACATCCAACAACCCATCACCTTCCACATGGCAACACAACTACAATAATGACCACCACCATGCATACACACCAATCACATAAACCACAATCATAAGGAACACATATGCAACCAACATGTATGCATGACAAACACATTCTTCCCATCTAGTCCAAGGGGTGAACCATGCTCTAATACCAATCTGTAACACCCTCCTCCCACATTTACCCCACCTAACTGATCCATTGGGGTAAACATGTGACGAATAGTTACTATGATATGATTCAACTCCCCAAGTATAGTTAAGGAAGTGAAACCAATAAGACAAGACCAATATGACCTTCCTCAGGAGCTACAAAACATTCAGGAGACAACCAACCCTTCTAGGTGCCCAACGCTTGAGAAAATTTGATGTTCTGTTGAACTAGACCCCCAGTCACTCCCATGAAAACCCTTCCATGCGAATGATACCTTCCATTCACACCAACAACAAGGAATCCATGTGACTGTGGCCTTTTTCAAGCAGTTATGTACCAACAACCTTGAATTCTGGGCCACTTTTCAGGGCTAAGACTTAGGCCTCTGTCTAGAACTTCATGAAACATCCATAAATGATAAATAACATTGAAATAAGGCTAATAATGGAAACACTTGAACAAGGACTTGACCTGACCCCTACCAACCATGAAAACATATCATAAACATGTAATCTACAGGTCATAACAACAAATCTCTACATAGGGATCTCATACTTATTTGAGAATTTTCAAGGAGGACTGTTGTCTCCTCCTAATAGTTGCATTGTTATCTATTACGTCATTCATTCATTAATATTTCATCTACTAACCAAAACGTGATGAGAGTCATTAATCAATATTGTCATAAAACATGCTTATAACCATCAAATGACTAGAGATATATCAATGATGAAACAACCATTAAAGCCACATAATGACAAGAACATCTACTCATGAAATAACAAAGGAAAAGAAGCTCTTATTAACATATGCAAATCCAACCCAGTCAGGGACTTCCAAGTACCACTTGACCATAGATTGGGCTAAACCAAATCTCTCTTTCAACTAATTACCCATGCACCATATTCCAAGCATGAATGTGGGACTTACAACAAAACAACTAGGGCTTCCTAATTCTTTACCGCAATCCACCAAGAGATTCCTAGGCCCAATCCCTCATCTATACAACCAGGCTTTACCGCAATCCCACCGAGGGATTCCTAGGACTAAAAAAGAAACATACACTACCAGGCTTTATCACAATCCCACCACATATGGGTCTAGGGATCATTAGGCCTATATAAGCATGGATGCCTATGATCTCTCCACCTAAACCATGAGGAATTTGTCCATCTCCACCCTCTAGAATTTAACATATATCCCACCATTCACTTGTCAAGGATTCCTAGGCCCAACGAGAGTATATAGAATAAGGTTTTACCATAATCCCACCTTCACTCGTCCATGGATTCCTAGGCCTTGTGTTTCTCCCTAAGACCACCCCACTTAGTTTCGAAACCATTTGGAAATCCATCTCGACCAAATAAGAGCAACCCCATCACACCATAGCTATCTAGAAATGAAAAGGCAAGGTTGAAAACAAGTGGCACACGTGGAAAATCCCATGCCAATGACAACAAGAGAACCAAAAACACACATGCATGTACCATGCATGCCAAAAATAGCAAGGAAATCATACATGCAACTCGATACCTACAAGTAATCTTAATGTAGCCACTTGATCCCGCTCTTCCTTTCTTGATCTTTTCTTCCCTTTGCTTTCTTTCTCCAAATCCCAAGTATGCGACACTCCTCCAAGAGCGTTTCAAGAAAAATCTAAGTGTCCAAGAGTATGAGAGGGAGAGAATAGAGAGAGATATCCAAGCTAAAACTGACCAAAGGTTTTGAATTGATCCTCATAAGCCTTTTTATTAATGAGGCCTCTATTTTTTTCAATTTCCATTATTTTTCCTTAATTTTCCTCCTCACATGCAACCTATGAGATTATTTTCATAAATAAAATGCTAATTAATGCCACTTGACTTTCCAAACCTTTTCCATTGTCTTTGCCAATTTCCCTTAGCCATAATAAACCAAATGAACACCCACACTAGGATGTTTTTCCCAACATTCAACTTGGAATATGTGTCCCATGACCTTGATCTATTTTTCTTTTATTAATTTTATTACATGAACTTTGAACCTCACGCTGTTATAGAATGAAAGAAGAGAAAAGGGACTTTGTTTCGATTGTGATAACAACTACAATAAGGGGCACTTATGCAGTGAGAAATTATTCTACATAGACTATGAAGAGGAATAAGATCAAGAAGTGGAATCATCACAAGATATAGAGCTAGAGGAGACTACTCCATCAATATCTCATTATACGTTGAATGGAATCAACACTTCACAAATATTAAAGATATAAGGACACATCAAAAAGAAAAAGGCAACAATATCGATTGATGCAAATAATACCCATAACTTCATCTATTACAAATTGGCAGAACTTCTTAATTGCTTTGTATTTCTAGCACCAAAATTTCAAACAATGATTGCAAATGGAGTTACCATAAATTGTTCATGGAAGTTCTATATCATTAAGCTAAATATGGGGGTTTTTATTTGATAGTTACCTGATTGAAATACAAATGGGTGGTGTTGATATTGTATTAGAGGTCCAATGGCTATGTCTGTTAGGAATAATGGTCCTTAATTTTTAAGATTTTTTCATGATATTTTCCTCAAAAGGCAAGGGAATTGAGAGTAGAGGTATCCAAAGGAAACTCTCTAAAGTGAAATGCTCCAATATTCGACTAAATTACTCAAAAAATTATGTCATGGTGTAATTGCATAATTACGTTCATTAGATGTTCAAATGTTTATATCCTCTGCTCTAGTGGATATCCAAAAACCTGTCAACAATTATTATGAGGTATTTGTAGAGATGCCTAAAGATCTTCCACCTACTCAAGATCATGACCATGCTATTCATTTGAAATTTCAAAATGCACCACCTAGCATTAGGCCTTACAAGTATCCACATGCACAAAAGAGTGATATTTAGAACCAAATTCAAGATATTCTATAGGATAACATCCTTCAACCTAGAAAAAGTGTATTCTCCTCACTAATGATGATTGTTACAAAAAATTATGGTTTATGGTGTATATGTCTAGTTAAACTAATATTGAGGTACTATGACCCCTATAAGATGTTGTAGAGGATTTTAAGTATGGCTTACAAATTGGAGTTACCTCCACCTTCACGTGTACATTGAGTCTTCCATGTTTCTTTCTTAAAGAATCTAATCCTTGACAAGATCAGAGTTCAAACTATTTTATCAAAGATTAACAAAGAAGGGGAAATCATAATAAGACTAGAAACAATTATTGAAACAAGGATTAAGTAGCTAAGAAATCAAGTAATTACTAAGTACCTCATTAAATGGGAGAATATACTAGTGGAAGAGGCAACATGTGAATATGAGTTATTCATGAAAAAACCACCAAAATTAGTCAAGTTTTGAGTACAACACTTTCTTGGAGGAGAGGGGCATGTTAAGCCCTAGAAAAGCCCCATGTTAACCCTAAAATATCTTATCAAGACCTAGATATTGGGTTATTGGATTTATATTGTTATATTTTTATGCAGGCAAGAACCTTTCATTATAGTTTCATCCTTTGTCCCCTACATATATACTAAGGATAAATAGTCTTAAGATAATGATATATCATCTTGTTACATAGTAATTTGTCACCGTTTGTCACTGTCCCTGTTACCCCTCTCCTGCACCTTGGAGGATTCATTCCGGGACTTGTGAGAAGTGACAAGACTTGAAACCACTTGCATCATTCCCCTCTGAATATGAGCTTCACATGCCCTAAAGACATCTCCTGCAGCTTGCCCATAAAAATATCCCTTTTTGCATTAGCGCGGGTTCACTATGTTATTCCTGCGCCAATGGGGGAAATCCTCCAAAGAGGGCGTGCCAGTTAGCGCTCTATCCCAGAGTCGCAATCGCGCCAACCTATTTGGGCAAAGTTTTTAACCAATCAACTTCCGAAAGTTCTCTCCAACTCATTCACCAACTGAATCTATGTTAGGTGAGGATGGTTTGGCTTCGAATCTCCTTGAATGGGAAGTAGTTTGCCACCCTTCCATGGAAGTTTCCAAGTGATAAAGCCAAATCCATGATTAATTTGATTGATCTTATCTTTTCCTCTCTCATCTATAAAAGCTTGTCTCCATGCCTTAAGCAAGCTAGTAGTGGTAGTAATATTGGTCCTAAAAGGAAGATATCAAGAGATTAGAATTGCAAGAGCCTTCTTTGTGTCCATAAGGCTTAACCTAAGTGAGGAGATCTTGTCACCAAAGAGAGAGAGGCTTGTTCCCCATCCCTTCAAGCTTTGCAAGACTTGTATAGCTGAGCACCCAGCCAAAGGAGGACTTGACGTCAGGACTCTGGTTGTATTCTCCTTTGTTGATTATTAATAATAGATGACTATCATTATGGTTCCACTCTCATTGTCTTTCTAATGATTGATGTTGAGTTATATCCTTCTTGACTGATGTATAATTGCATTTATTAGATTTCATGCTTGTGTTTGTGTTGTTCTCTTTGTGTGCAGGTGTCCATTCACGGAGATAGTGGAGGACTATGACCGGCCAAAGCAAAGGAGCACGGGCGACGTCTCTTCTACGAACAAAAGCGTTGGAATCCAAGTAGGTCTTCATCACCTACCTCTTATTTGCAATTAGGGACTTGCGTGCTAGCATTGTTTGATTGTTGCTAGACTCATTCTGGGCTAGTAGGGATCACCTCTATTCGTAGAGGGGATTTACCTCTCCAACAATTTGGCGACTCCACTGGGGAGTTTAGCTTGTTGTTCGATTTTTAAACTTTAGACGGAGTCTGAAGTACAGCCAGATAGCCTTCGAAACACTATTGCTTTGCATTAGTGAAGTAGATCAAAGCCACTTCAGTCAATCTCCGGTTTGGTTTACGGACTGAACAATTTGGAGTTTGTCTTGCATGTTGGTTTTCTCTTGTTTTCTTGCTTGGATAGCTTTCTGGATTGAATTTCTTGCTGCCTCTTTCTTCCTGGCCTTCCTAGATACTGTAAACCAAACTTTGGACCGCTTGTTTTTCTTTTTGACTTGGCAAACTTTATTAGCGCGGATTTTCCTCTGACAGTCGCGCCAGTTGGCGCATGTTGCTAACTGACAACCCGTGCCAATCCCTTTGTAGCGCGAGTTACAGCCTGACAGTCGCGCCAGACATGTTAACCTTTTCAGATCGCTTGTTTGCCAACCTTCTGAGCTTGGATTTGTATCTTGCCATATCTTTTGCAGCTTTTGGAAGTGTGTTAGACCTTTGTGTGACTGGTTATTACTTTTATCCTTCAGTTGTTTGCTTATTTCTATCGATTTTGTATCCTAGCCGTAGAACACCTAGTGGCTTTGCATGTCGAGCCTTCTGTGGGAAGTTGTGGTTTGATAATCCAGTCAACTTTTTGGTTTTTTTTCCGCACTCATCTAGTGGTTGTGAAAGTTTGTTATTCTATGCTTCGAGTGATTCACTTCTAGCTTGTTTGGATTTACTCTTTTGAGAAATTCTTAATTTGATTTCCTTTGATCATTACTTGAAGGTTTGTCTTAGTCTCTTCACAATTTTGCATCTTTTTGCTTTTGTTTTTGCTAAATTGTGTATGAGTGTTAATCGCCTTTGAGTGTTTTTATTTTTTGATCTTTGCAAATCTCACCCAATTTTCTTGATTTGCACTTGATTGGTTCTTAGATTACATTAGAATCATCTTGTGTTTGAGAATTCTCATTTGTGCATAGATTATATTTGCACACTTTTCAAGTGAATTGTGCATAGATTACTCCTTTGAATTCCCTTTTGTCTTGTTGAGCTTAGATCACATAGCTCATAAACCTTAGTTTTTCCTTTGATTTGGAAAACTGCTTTGGTATCTTGGGGACTTTGTTGTCTTTTCATCGAGTGATTTTATTCCTTTTGCTTGATGTAGTTATCTCTCAAAATCATTTTAAGTGCTTTGTGCCATTGGAAAGAAAATCAAACTAGTATCTTTTGCATGTAATAGTTAAAAGGAAAAGAACATTTCGTTGATTTGTGTTTTCAAAAGAAAAGTTTCGTTTCCATGCCACCAGTTGCATTAGGTTGTTTGATTTCTCAAATTTGTTTTGTTTGATTGAAAGATTCCTAACCTTCTCATAGTTAGAATTCATCGAACGAAATGACGTTCTTTGGCATGTAGTTTGCATATAAGTATTTTTGAGAGATTATACGGTAGGACCTGAAATCGAAACTTAATTCAAAGATCAACCATAAAATAAACCAAATTTATCTAAAAACGCATTGGAACTTAACGCACATTCTAGAGGTCTAGGCTAGAGATGTGCTCCGGCGTCTTTAAACTTGGTAGCTTACCGTCGAGTGGTTGGGTGATTCCTCCACGATGAAACGATAGGTGCCAGTACGGATTGGGCTCCCACGTACCGTTGCGTACATATGGGGAGACTCCTCTAGGTTTTCATCCTTTATCCATAGGAAGCCGAGTCTACCGCCTTGTGAGCCGTAATGCACCAAACACAGCATTCAGGAAGATTGACTGCAGTATGGAAAGTCCTTGGTTCTCATACGATTGCCAAGGTGTATAAGCAGTTTTACGGATCACTTGGTAAACCTTTTGCCTAGAATCTCCAGAGCAGTCATTTTTGATCCTTTTCGGACTCCCTAAAGAAAAGGTGTAAGTGAGCGTCTTGTCACTTCGTGCTCATTAAATATTCGAAGGAGATTAGAGTCATCTTTTTGTCCTTTTCTCGACTCTTAAAAAATGAAAAGGTCAAGTTCAGTTCCTGCGTCTTAAAAATTTATTTGGCCGCGATAACATTACCTGGTTAGATCTTGTGTTTGATAGCTTGAGTAGGTTTCTTTTTGCTATGGCAACTTTTCCAGGGTTCACCAACCCAAGTTCCCCTCCTGACGGGAATCCTAGTCATTTCCCTC